>VUQG01043178.1:0-22574 GCA_015106755.1 Etia nguti
GTACAGCTCTGCTATCACTTCCAACATAAATGAAGACAGAAAACTACACAGCAGTGACGTTTGTAGGGTTACTGAAGTTGGACTAGCTGGTATATGATGCTGTGCTAGTGATCGCTAGTGACACAGCTATGTTAGCATAACAAAGCATAACACAGTGAAGCTGGAGAATGAACGCTGAATTTGACAAATGCAATTGCATGGAAAGATGCTGTAAACGGACCAAACTTCAGTAGGGGAGAACATCTGAGAGAATCCATCCACAATACGAGGTTAGTCATTAATGTAAGATAAGATAACTTTTATTAGTCCCACACCTGGGAAATGTGTTTTGTTACAGCAGAAAGTGGACAGTGCAAAGTTACATAGCAAAAATTAGAAAAACACTGGAACAACATGGGAATAGAGCAGCTGCCAGAGAATTCGACATTAATGAATCAATGGTACGGAAGTGCAGGAAGCAAGAGGAATGAGTTGAGTAAAGTTTGACTTATCTGACTGTTTTCGTTTAATGCGCCTTATAATCCCGTGCGCCTTATGGTCCGAAAAATACGGAAAAACTAAATGTTTTTACAAATTAATTGTGCGTCATGACCGTCTGCTGCAGGCAAGATTTGGATGCAAATACAGAAACACAGGAGACAGGAATAAAGTCAAATACAGGTTTAATGCTGCACTCATACAAAATACAAAACAAAAGCTGGACAGGAACAAGAAATCCAATAACTAGTGAAACAGAGCAGGGCCACACACAAAACCATGAGGGAGGACAAAACAAAGACCTCAGACAAACTGAAGGAATAAATACACAAGGTGATTGGAGCAAACAGGCGACACGGGGGAGGACACCTGAACCCAAGTGAGACAACAAGACAAGGGATGTAAAACTTAATACAAAGCACAAGAGACAAAAGAGTAATAAAATAAAAAAAAGGAAGTAACTAAACACAGGAACAAACTAAGAAATAAACTGAAGATATTTAAAAACAGCAGAACCTGAATGACCAAAAAACACAAAACAAAGCAAAAGACCCAAGACTATGACAGAATTATTGTGAATAGTTTATTCGGTAAATATAGTATCGTTATATAAGACCAGTGACAGACCAACAAGTGGAGTGTTTGCCCAGATTGTTGATGTCTGAGTGAAGAAGAACCTGTCAGCAGCCAACAGAAAATAACATATCTCTCAGTCAAGTTCACTCGTGACCTTTGAGACAACAGAGAGAAAAAAGGAAATAATAATAATAATATACAAACTCAAGCTGAATTTAGTGCACAAACACTGCTGCTGGTTCAGTGTGTGCATGACTGTTTTCTGTGTCTGATCTGCCAAACAGATGAGCTGTGACATCCCAGGACTCTGTCAGCAGGAGTACTTCTCCTACATCTGCTTTCATATCAGCACCAACGTGTTGGACATCAGCTAGCTGTCAACAGCGAGACTGAAAGAGCAAGCACACACAAGCTGTGGTTTGTTCCCCTTCAGTCACTCACAGCCAGAAACATAAAGACCCAGATCGCTAAAATAAAACCGGAGAATATAAATATGTTGTTTTCAAAAATTCTCTTAAAGGAGAAAGATGTAAGGTGTAAATACAGAAAGGTGTAAATAATCCTCGGGTCGTCTTCACCGCAAAGCAAGCTGCACGTGTCCTGTGTTTGTCATGCGCTGTGCGTGGAATTGTGGAAAACCTTAAAATATGTGTAATATCCGAGAGATGTTTTTTTCAGAGATTTATTTAAAAAGTATATGTACTGTAAATATTAATGTCGGCTTCAAACATTTTAGGTGAGCACATTATTTCTAGAAATCTTACAGCCTGTACTAATAAAAATGGATTTCTTCATGCACCATTGCCTGTTATTCTGCAAGACAGCCTAATACATTTAGAAATGCATTATCCAGAGAATGGATTCATGAATCTGTATAGAAACATCACTTGTGACCCAAATTAGATCAGAATGTTCATGTGTTGCAAGTCTCAAAATCTTAAAGTGGAGCTGTTCTGCTCATTTTCAACTCCATAGTGTTTTTCTAGATTCTAATAAAGTACTTTTGCATGATTCACAGTTCACACCTATGCTATATCAGGCCTTGGTGCAGCTTCTTAGATCCGCCCCCCTTTAAGCCCAACCTCCGTTTTTAAACCAGCCTTTTTCTCACTGGTTGCCTTTCATAAATAGAAACTTTGAGAGCAGGTGAGTGAGGCTGCTGTATTCAGAGCCAGATTTGTGTGCCTGAAATGACCATATTTGGAATTTCCCCTCAGTGATATCACACAAATACAAGGTAAGAAAAGAGCTCTGTGTGTCCTATTTGAAACTTTTGCCATTCACTATGAATATCCACCACTGGAACTGTACATATATCTAAAAACAATAAAGAAAAGCAAAACAGGTTCACTTTGAAGGTAGTCGCCATGTTGTAACAACCCATATGCAACGTTTCACACATCCCTTTCAATCAAATTTTAAAAAACATCCTACACTTTCAAAATAATATTTCTAATCAGAATTTTTTTTAATTAAATCGGTACGATCACCAGGTGGTGTTGGCAATTAAAGCAGTACTGACATTTTGGCTATTACAACATGCAGTGTGTGAAAAACACTGATTAGGTTTTCTTGGGCTTTAAAGTGGGCTGTGATCAAGTGCTTAACAGACATCTGAAGCCAACTCTGCTCAACAGCTGGAGACCAGTGATGCATTTTCCAATACTATCATTCTGTTTAGTATGTTGATTGATTTTGTTTGGTTTACTAAGAGTTCATATGCCCCAGTAGCAAATATGTGAAATGCAATATGTCAGCAATCGCTAAGATGCCAAGATATCCTAATGCATCTGGTTGCATTTAGCAGTATGCACGCCCACGAGTTTTTCTCTGATATAAATAATATCTGGTCCATATGTTGCCTGTTGCAATATTACGTTTGGAGACTCACTATCATCTGTGATGCAGAAGGTAAATTTTGTGCTGCAACAGGTATGAGAAGGTAAAAGTTCACAGTGTGGATTAACTATGAAGTATGTCATAATTGTATGCATACTACAGCAGCATGTACTTCTGCAGTACTGATAATGAAAAGAAGACCTTTGCATGTATTTAATGTGTATATAAATAAGAATTTTTTTATTTTTTTTAAAATCAATAAACATGTTGCTAACTGGGTGAAAATACTCTTTGTACCACTAGTAGTATATAGCAGTACTACTTTACTTCAGGGGTTCCTAACATGAGCTAACAAGGGTCACAAGCTGCATTGCAGGTTTTGTAAGATGATTAATAGCACACCAAAGAAGAAAACGCAGTATATGTTTTATTGTTGAACTTATCACTAATCCTCGTTTGGCCTTGGATTTGATATCTACTTGCTATGGTATTTGTCTTATATGATGTTTTATGTGGACCAGTGTGAGGCTTGAGTCAGGTCGAACCAAAAAAAAAAAAAGATCTAATGAGAAAATACAGAAACCAAAAAGCACTGCACAGTTGGAGGGAAGAAAAATCCGATAAACTAACCAAATAAACTAAACACAGGAAAGATTAGAAAGGGAGAAAGATTAGATGACATCCTGACTGAAAAAGAACGCGCAGACTATTTATACACGTATGCGGCAGGAAGAGGGATAAAAAAGTGCGGGTAAACTCAATGAAACAATATCAAGGATGAAAAAAGAACAATGAAGAGAAGTAAAAATACAAAACACCACACGAGGAGCTTAAATTTGGAATAAAGAAGTCTCCTTCTTTTGGTTTACACCTGTAAAAGGAAAACACTCATGAGCACAGGGAAGATAAAACCTATACACATACAACAGAAACCAGGAATCACCTGCTCACACCGGAATAACCTCAGCTCATGTTGGCACCTTGTAATCAGAGTAAGGACTTACCAGCTTCTGAAACTGAGATTTGGAGTTTACACACACAATGTAACTTGGGATACTAAGATAAAAACACTCAGGCACAAAGTTACTCGAATGCATATGAGTGCACTAGCAGACCTCACCTAGGGAACATACTGTTTTTTGTTATTGATTAATTAATTGATTGGTTTTTGCAGTCACTCACAAGACAAAAACATTAGGATCATGAATATATATATATATATATATATATATATATATATATTATAAAAGCTAAATAGTCCAGATGGAGTAGATTTAAATACAAAGTGCTTCCTTAAAGTAGCATAAATTGTAAATAGTCAAGTAAAAGTGATAAAAAAAATAACTGTTAATTGATAATTAAATGAAATACTTGAGTAAATGTATTCAGTTACTTTCTACAGCGGAATTGTTATTCAGTACATGGTCACCAGAGAGTGCACTGTCTCTGCTGTGTGCATCAACCATTTTATCTGATCTCTGACATAAATAATATCTGATCCATATGTTTCCTGCTGCAAGATTACCTTTGGAGACAGTACAGCAGCTGATTGGTGGATTAATTCCACTCTATGTTGCACAGTGTGGAAAATTGAAATTTAGCAAAGTTTGAAGTGAAGAATAAGGCTGTAACTTCATTGTGTACAGTTAATGTGTTTAATGGTTAATTGTATTGTTTAATTATTTCTGAGCTGTCTCTAGGGCCAAAAGCTTTACTGAATTACTGCAGGGATCAAAAGAAGGCCTGCGATAGAGATGATAGGTGTTGAGGTTGTTCTCTGTTAGTCCCTGTATGTGAAAAAAGAGAGCGAGAGAGATTGGGAGAGAGAGAAAGAGAGAGAGCGCGCGAGCGAGCGAGCGTTAGAAAAAGCTGGCTGTTCTAACTGTGCCATTCAGTGCACGAAACAGTCTGGAAGCGAAGCATTTTACGCGCATGGCATGATGGGCATTAATTCCGGTTAGTAAGCTTCATTTTTGCATTTTAGGATCAACAGGTATCGATCAGTTGATAAAATGTGGACAGTTCCGAGGCCAAACTACAGAGCTGGTTTGTGCGCCGAGGGGGAGATTGCTGTGAACATCGGCGGAGTCAGAGTGGTGCTTTTCGGGGATGTTTTGAACCGCTACCCGGAGAGCAGACTGGCTGAGTTGGTGAACTGCTCAACTCAGAATTCCGAACTTATCTCGACACTTTGCGATGACTTCGATCCGGGCCGAAAGGAGTTTTACTTTGATCGAGATCCCGACGCGTTCAAGTGCATCATCGACGTTTATTACTTTGATGAAATCCACATTAAACGTGGCATTTGCCCCATCTGCTTCATCAAAGAGATGGAGTTTTGGAAAATAGACCAAAATGTTTTAGACGAATGCTGTAAAAGTTACTTAAGTGAGAAGGAGGAAGAGCTGAAAGAAATTGCAAATAAAGTTAAAGTCATTTTAGAGGATATGGAGGTGGATCAGTGCATCACGCGCACCCAGCGTTGCCAGAGGTTCCTCTGGAGGCTGATGGAGAAGCCGGATTCCTCCCTGCCGGCGCGCATCATCGCCATCGCATCCTTTCTTTTCATCCTGGTCTCGGCAGTGGTGATGTGTGTGGGGACCATCCCGGAGCTCCAGGTGATGGACGCTGAGGGGAAACTGGTGGAGCATCCGACTCTAGAGGGGATCGAGACGGTGTGCATGTTGTGGTTCACCACGGAATTCTTTCTGCGCCTCGCCTCGTCTCCGAACAAGCTGCGCTTTGCGCTCTCCATCATGAACATAATCGACTTTATGGCCATCATGCCTTTCTACGTGGTCCTGGCCCTGACTTACCTCGGCACCACATCCATGATGGAGCTGGCAAACGTCCAGCAGGCTGTCCAGGCGCTCCGCATCACGCGCATCGCGCGTATTTTCAAGTTGGCGCGCCACTCCTCCGGACTGCAAACTCTGACTTACGCGCTGAAGAACAGCCTCAAAGAGCTGGGGCTGCTGCTTATGTATATGGGCGTGGGCATCTTCGTGTTCTCAGCGCTGGCCTACACTATGGAGCAAAGCCACCCGGAGACTTTATTCCGGAGCATCCCGCAATCTTTTTGGTGGGCCATCATCACAATGACCACAGTGGGCTATGGCGATATCTACCCCAAAACCACTCTGGGCAAGTGCAACGCAGCCGTGAGCTTTCTGTGCGGGGTGATAGCCATTGCGCTGCCCATCCACCCCATCATTAACAACTTTGTCATCTTCTACAATAAGCAGAAAGTTCTGGAGACGGCGGCGAAGCATGAAGTGGAGCTGATGGAGCTAAAGTCGGGCAGGGAGACGCGCAGGAGAAATAGCTATTAGGAGAAAGAAATACTCTGAGAAGAAGAAAAAAGAAAGAAAGACTGAAACAGGAATTTATTAACCGAGGTGTAACGCAAACAAAAGATTAAAGAAAAAAATCCTTAAATTCGTTATGTTTAGTAAATATATCAAAGGCCTCCAGATAATTCTTTTTTTATGAACTTAACGTCTATACCGAGTAACTTAATTGTTGTCTTTAGTCTTCTGTCGCTTTGTTTGGGCCATTTTCAATATGTTGCTTTCGCTTGTGGCCCGTTTATCTCCTTTTGTCATTGTGAAGGCTGTTATTACAGAATTAAAGCTTCTGCATGTGAAAAAATATTGTGCAATATTATATATATATATATATATATTATATTGTGTGTAATATTGTCCTCAGAAAATCATTACATCAATATGAATGAGAATAACGGTAAATCAATTCATTACACACTCAGCTTAGTTAAATGCCAACATGACAAACAATTAGATTAGCCTTTATTGTCTCTGGGAGAATAATTACATTTATAAAGGGACTAGAGAAAATTTGTACCTATTTATCTTACAGTTTGGTACCCTGTACCTTTTTCCTGAGGGCATCAACTCATGCTCTTTACAAAGGATGTGATTTTTATCCTTAGTGATTTTTTAGACTCTGCTTTATCACTGACTCTTCAAATATCTCCTGGAGGGAAGATGAAGGTAGCAGTTCAATTATCTTTCCAGCCCTTTTAATCAAATTTTGAATTTGGGATCTGAGCTTGGTAGAAAGGTTACCAAAGGCTGTAGTAATGCTATAAAATATAATAGATTCAACAGTTGCCCTATAAAATAGCAACACAATGCATTTATTCATGCTGTGGACCCTGAACCTTCTTAAAAAATGCAAGCGCTGACTAATTCATGCACACACATACAACCCACTGTAACTGACAATCAAAGTGAACACCTAAATACTTAAATGCTGTCACTTGTTCAGCCTTTTCTCCGCTAATTAAAGCCAGACTGTGATCTCTAATGAATCTTGGAACAAAGATACCTTCCTCAGTTTTCTACACATTTAAACATCAGGCTGTGCTTCTTACACCAAACCTCATTTTTGTAAATAGCAATATCTGAATCTTTGGTTAACGACCATATCATCAGAAAATGTAATCACATTAGTATACTGATTTCTACAGCTGTTTGCAGTTAGTGAAAATCAAAGTTAAAATGTGAACCGTTCTTTAATAGAAGTAATTTTAGCTCATGGGTTGCATCCAGCACAGTGTAATTTCGTTTTACAACCTCAAAAACCTCCAATTCTCCATCTTTCTTTTCCTGTAGAGAAGTATATTTTGAAAACTTTCACATTTCAAGAGCCATCAAACACTTGATAAAGAGCCTGATAGTAAAAAAAACAGGGAAGGAAAATTGTATGAAAGATAAAGCAATAAGTCCAAGATTTTCCAAGTTCAGTCAGTTTACTGAGGCATGGCACAGCCCACTGGAGCAGTGATCTCACCTCAGTGCTGAATGGCAAGTAATGGTTAAAATCTTTGCTAGCAAGAAGGATCGAAAACTGACAATGACTCAGACCTCTGACTCAGATAAAAATTGGACGACCACTCTCATGATGGATCGATTTTTCAGGACCTGCAACACAATGCTCCTTGATGCAAAACACAGCAGAAGTCCAAAATTGTTGCCTGGTTCTCTACAATTTTTGCCATTTGCTAAACCATTCAGTGGCCTGAAATGATGGGCTATTTATGACTGTAGGTTTGACACCTGTTTTAAATGGACAGTTCACCACCAAAAGTCAAATTCACATATTTTCCTTTGGCCTGTGCTGCTAGATCATTTTAGTGTTCGTTTAACAGATTTGGGGATATATGATTTTAATATAGTGCTTTTCTACTTTACTTGAGAACTCAAAGCGTTTTATACAACATACCTTATTCATCCTTTCATACAAGAATTTGTTTTTCTACACCTAAGTGCTTTCTATCCAACACTCACCACTCACAGAGTGGTGCAGAGTGGAGCAACTTGGGGTTCAGTCCCAAGGATACTTTTGCATGCAGACTGGAGTAACCAGGAATAGAACCACCAACCTTCTAATCAGTAAATGACCTGCTCTACCTCCTGACCTACAGTCACCCCAAAAGAAAGAAAAAAAGAAAGGAAAACACATTAAAAATGATACATTTTCATTTTATTTTAACATTTGAAT
The DNA here is from genome assembly GCA_015106755.1 of Etia nguti. Lineage (NCBI taxonomy): Eukaryota > Metazoa > Chordata > Actinopteri > Cichliformes > Cichlidae > Etia > Etia nguti. The sequence continues at coordinate 8,419 of VUQG01043178.1, forward strand.
AGTACCATATAGGAAGTATTTTCAATATATCATCATGGGCTTAGGTGAACTTTTAAATATATTTTTAAATAACTAGAATAAAAATAGAACTTGGTTTTCTTGAGTCAGGTCATGATTTCTGAAAAGAGAAATTTCTGAGTTTTTCAAAATGTATTTCTTTGATGTCTCGAGCAGTAAAAAGGAAGTGTTATTTAGTTCCATTATATGTCAGTAGTAGCAAGACAGAATGCCTGTGTGCGAATGACATGGAGATGCATGTAATAGTGAAGCTGGGAAGAGCAGAGATAGTGAAGGTGGATGAGTTTAAATAACTGGGGTCAACTGAGTAGTGAAGAAGAAAGGTGAAGAAGAGAGTGCAGATAGAGTGTAGTGGGTGGAGACGAGTGTCAGGGGTGATTTGTGACAGAAGGATAGCAGCAAGAGGGAAAGAGAAGGTTTACAATAGTGAGACTTACTTTTAGTAAAGACTGGATCAGTTGTGTGTGCTGTGTTTCTCAATCGTTACGTAACTTTATTCATGTAGTTAATTAAGTGTCTAAATTTGCTTGTTTTACTCACTTTGCAGGGAGATAAATCTCCTTTTCTCGATGAAAAAAAACTGAATTCATAGTGCAAATAATTTTTAAAACCTAAGCCCTATACAATATTTTTTAAGGTTTCCACCTGAAACAAACGTTCCTACATTCTGTCACCAGCAGCTCAACAACTTCGCTGCAAAACCAAACAACCGCAGGCTCCACAGATCAGAGATACTCGGGAGAATTTTGAAATAAAATTTCTCTCTCTGTTCCGATCACCAGGCTAGAGTGAGACTTGAAAAGCTCCAGTAATAACATCCCTTTAACAATGAGTCAGTAAAGACTGACGTTATAGAGCCTGTTCTAAAAATTCTCAACAGCAACTCGAAATGTCCAGATTTGATGCAACAGAAATGAAGCACAACAAACGCTGCATCCATTTCAATCGTAGCAGGCAGCCTCTTCACTCAATGAAGGCTGTGTTGTAATTACACATATGGCCTTGTCACGTTGCAGGGGCCGACAGGATGGAAAGGGACGCTTTTAATTAATTTTCATGCAAACTAGGTCTGCCCAACTCACGGGTAAAATTATTCCTGGTTTAAAGATGATGTGCATGACATTTTTGTCTGACAGCATGCTTGCAGAGTTGGATAAGGTGATCGTAGATGAATAAATTCTTGTAGCTTGGCCCAGATACAAGAACTGGAAACAAGAGTATAAGCAAAAGATGGTGTGTAAAGTACAGACAGATTGTATATAAAATATACAGACTCTGCTTTTGAGTGTGAAAAATGACTTAAACTTAAATTCTTTTTCATATCCAGTGACTTCTCTGGTTGAAAAAAATGAGACCAACTGTATAGAAGTCTATGAGAAGAAGACTTTGGTGTTAAATTTACACCATAGGTACACCACAAGATCCATAGAGGCTGGGGTCTGTCAAACCAGGCAAGACCCCAGGTGCAGGCTGTTTAAAGATGCCCCTGAGACAATCCAGCACATAACAGCAGGGTGCAAGATGCTAGCAGGGAGGTCATACATGGATAGCTGTAACCAAGTGACCAGCATAGTATACAGAAACATCTGTGCCGAGTATGGCCTGGAAGTCCCGAGGTCAAAATGGGAGACACCCCCAAGGGTGTTGGAGAGTGACCGAGCTAAGATCCTGTGGGACTTCCAGATACAGACGGACAAAATGGTGGTGGCTAACCAACCGGACATAATAGCGGTAGACAAACAGAAGAAAACGGCCATAGTGATCGATGTAGCGGTTCCGAATGACAGCAACATCAGGAAGAAGGAACACAATAAGTTTGAGAAGTACCAAGGGCTCAGAGAAGAGCTGGAGAAGATGTTTTGAGGGTGAAGGTAACAGTGGTCCCAGTGGTAATCGGAGCACTCGGTGGAGTGACTCCCAAGCTAGGCGAGTGGCTCCAGCAGATCCCAGGAACAACTTCGGAGATCTCTGTCCAGAAGAGCACAGTCCTGGGAACAGCTAAGATACTGTGCAGGACTCTGGTAAAGGACCCGAGCTTGAAGGATAGACTGCCCGCAAGGGCGAGAGGGGAATTTTATATGTGTGTGTGTGTGTGTGTATTTATTTTACAGCAACTATCTCCAGTAACCACTTGCAACCATTCAGGTAGGCTTATTTTTCCAGTCTCTAAGTATTTGTGGCTGGGCCTTACTTGACCTATGACCTCAATTAACATTTTCCAGATAAGTTTATGGTTTCAGCTCTTGCTTTTAACTCTTATTCAATGCAACATGTTTTTCATTTTATTAATCATAGCCATATTAGAATAAAAAAGCTGGGTGTGCTTTTGGGTGTAGCTACCTTGTGGCTAAGTGCTACTGCCTGAGTGTGCAGTGGTCCTCAGTCCCTCAAACTTTGCCTAGATAGAGGCTGTTGGAATCAAAATCAAGGAAAATCAAGGCTGTGAAGTGGATGATGTGGGTGGTGACTATGTCCATCATTTATGTACAATCTTGATTTCTGTGTTTAGTGCGTCTGTTTTGATTTTAAAGAGTGAGGACCCAGATGTAGGACACAGGAGGCGTAAAAACACAATAAAAAGGAAGCTTTGATAGCTGATGGAAGCTTACTACCTGACACACAAAGTCCACAGGACTGAGTCAAGAAAAACAGGAATCCAAAAGTACACAAATACACAAAAGAGCAAAGGGAACACAAAGAGTGCAAGTGCAGAGTTCAAAGAAATCTTTATGAGAGCCAGACCAAACAAGTAATATGTTGGAAAAACAGAGGGAAGGTTTCATCCTTAATACATCAACACAAAATATGTTTCAAAATTCATACTATCCTCTTTTGGTGACATGGCTCAAAGTGTATAAGCAATCAAAGCCGCTCAAGTGAAACATATTCAGTACCAGTATATCTCATAGTGTCTGTGCATTTGAACCACAACAGGGTTAGCTCTGCAGACTGGCACATCCACTCACACAGATTACACACAGAGTAGCAGAGATGCCAAAAATGATGAAGTAAAGAAAGTTTAACAGAACAAAATTGCAAAATTAAGGTTCTAAAAATGCAAGCCTCTGAGACCTTGTCAAATTTCTCTGCTGATTTCTGAACAGTCCTACAGCTGCTGCTTTTAAGCTCCCATTGTTTGTTTCTTCCTGCAGGCACGCATAGGAAATATAACAATAACTGCTTGATTAGCCAGACCCGAAATTTTTTTTACCACTGAGAGTGGGTGCAGGATATGTGCAGGAACAGGTCAGTATTTTCTGTGATATAAATCAATGAAACTGTTGATCCTGTGTATGTGTGTGTCTAGCTGTATGTGTGCCTTTGTGTACATCTAGCTGCCTGTCTGGATCTTCATCTCCATGCTGGCCTTTAAGTTTTCTGTGCTTATCTCTCCTTGTGCATTGCATTTGACACGAAACAGTGCAGTGGTCTGTTAGAAACTGCCATCCCCGCTGGGAAAACACTTCAAAGTAAAGCTACATACACCCACGCACACACACTGAGTGCTGAAAATCACCCCACCCCACCCGCTGTTCCTCTCCGTCTCCTTCTCACTCCACTGTCCTGCCTCCACCTCCTCATCCTCCGTCTCAGATGATGATCTGTCAGCTTCACTGGCTCAGAGAGCAGTATGTAAAATGTTTGTGCTGTCATGTTTTCAGGGCGTGTGAGTCAAAAGTTTGCACCTTCAGATTTTTTCTAAATGTGTGCTGGACTTTGGAGGTAAATTTTTCAACCGTTCATCACAAAGTGTGTGTGTAAGAATGAACGAAATTGATATTACTTAGCTGACATTGACTTCAGCCAAATATAGCACTTAATATGTTATGCATCAGCAACCATTACAGATGACTCAGTCTCACTCCCACCGCATGGCAGGGACACATTCAGGTTTGATTTACAAGTTGCTGACCAGAGTCTGCAGCGACCTTCAAAGGTGGATCAGAAAATCTGATCTAAACAGGAGGATATAATTCATCTATTTCCTCTCAGATATGTCTGATCATTGGCAACCTGTAAACAAACATCAGAGACTCGAGAGCCTCTTTATCGATACCTGGATTGCCCCAGGGAGCTTTGATGCTTCACACCAGATATCTCCCACAATCCCCAGCCTCAGTCACCATGTGGATCTGATGGTAAACACCTGTAAGTTAACATTTTTAATTAGCTCCCATTGGTAACAGTAATGTAGTAATGCATGCATCTAGGAGTGGGTTTAGGTAGCTGAATTTTCCCATGTTCATTTTTTTTCCAGGTACTTTTAGAGTTAAAGAAATATAATGCAGCAAAATGAGGCTCACGTGGCAACTAGATCTTAGAAGAAAACAAAAGAGCCTGTATGTGTTTCTTTTTTTGTTCTTGGTAAATACATTATGGATAAATGAAGATGATCTAGACATCCCTGGTGTGCACTGGAATTTCCTTTGCTTGAGCTCACAGCTGTGCACAGGACTCTCATCTGTTGATTTCTCCAAACACAATATATTGTTAACCTAGAAAAAAAGCTGAAGGAGCCTTTTTCCGATCTTACACTCCACTCACTAATCTAATTTAAGGCTTCTATGTGGTTGCCTCTTGAGCAGTTTTGATTTTAGGAAGAATCGCACACATGCAAACCCTACCAACCCCCCCCACCCACCAGGCTGTAAACATATTTATTATTGCTTTAAAGGCAGGATTTTAAGAGAAAAGTCTGTGGTGATTGACTTGTGCCTCAAGTGGACATTAGAAGAACTGTAGTCTTTGGCACTTCAGTGTGGGCTTCATTTTTCAGCTATGGGGTTTGTTGTTTGTTTGGTTTTTTTTTAGTGAATGCATGAAAAACTTGTAGATCAATTTGGGTAGTATAAACTGTTCTGTAAATGTCTAATAAAGTACGTTCCAGTTATATTTCTTTCCTTCTACATTCTCTTAAAACGTTCTCTTAAAATCCAGATGTTTGAGCCTTTCTGCTCCCTGGCTGTAACACTGTAAATCAAGCCTGAACTCTTGGAAGTACACCACTACTTAAAACAACTGCTATAACATCTGTATGACTACTTTGTACAGTTCATTTTAGGGGTGTGTGGAAACTACCTGGAAACTACCTTAATACTACAGTATTAAGAAAACATGTGTATTTTCAACATCATCACACACTGATCCAACAAAAGAAAACATTCTCTTCTCCATTCTGTATGTGGGAAAACAAAAACTGTGCAAGGAAAACAACCAATCCCAACTATGCAAATCTTAGATTTTCCTGTTAGGCTCTGCAGTGTGCATGTTTTTTTTCTGGGTTTGACATTATAATAATAGCACATCAGCTCAACACAGCCAACTCTTGCATCTTAGATCCTAGACCCTCTCACTAGTCTGCAGCAACACTTCTGCCTCGGGGTGTCTTCCTGCAAATATGACTCCGATGTGTCAGATTTAAAGGGTTGTTCGATTTAAACATGTAGCTGTTTGATTTTGCAGTCTAGTGAGACAAAACAGAGAAAAATAAGTGTTGGTGTCAGTCGGGTTCATTGTACTCAATTCAAAAGTAAACCTTATGTCCTTTAGTGAATATCATGCATAACATTAGAGCATCACGTACCCATCTGCTCTTAATTCACTCTCAAAAAAGGACAACTAATTTCCTTCGCCAGCAGTGGTCTTCTGTTGTCATGGCTCCAGTCTTTAAATAACAGTCTTGCTCTTATTATTCTGCCTCGTCGAAGCTTTTTGCTTTCAGACTGGACTCCCACATTGAATGCACTCCGCAGTTTATTGTAATAGATTTAATAGAGCAACAAGGTGGGTTTTTTCCCCCATCTAATGCACGTCATAGGAATGAATCATTACAGATAATTTTAAGGTGTTACTGAGCTGGAGATGAAAATAGGAAACAGGGTCGTATTACTTGAAATCTAACCAAGTCTCTGTGTAATAAGATTCCTTCCACTTGATCAGATATCAGCACTCCACTGAGAGACAGGTTAGCATCTGAAGAGCAATGCTTATTTCACACTTTTATTCAAATTCCCATCAGGAGTTTTAAGTGCCTCAGATTCGGCCCCCAGCAATAAAGGCATAGCATGATCTGGATCTGTGTTATCTATGTGTTAAAGTAATGTCAAGGTTCCTCACTGCTAAACCTGTGCTCAGTGTTTGATACTTGATGGAGAAGAGAAACACAGGTGTTTGAATGAGCAAACTTTGGCTGATAAGATGATTTATACTTATGGATGCAATTAGAACCTTTTTTTTTTATTGCAAAAAATGAAAAAAAAAAAGCTTCTCCTTGGGTTTAGGTTCATCCAGCTGCTTTATGGATTCTTGCACTTTTTGCACAAGCAGAAAGAAAACAGATCTCCAAAGCCCACCAAATAATACACATCCTAGAGGGCATTTGAAAGGTAAAATCTGAAAACTAGGGGCTGAAGGCTAAAACACAACTGCACCAGTCATCTGGTGAATGTTAAAAGATTAACTGCACTCGATAAAGGTTCCCTTTCTCACCTACACAGTATAAACAATGCACTATTCCTCATATTACAAACAGTTTAATGCATTACATATAAAACATTCAAAAGCATTGTTGATTTCACTGTGTTGATTTCAAAATTACTGCCAAAAATGCTGATTTTGACCAGGGTGGGGAACTGGTTTGCTAGTCGTGATGCTATATGAGGTTTTGACTGCTTAAAAAATTAACACAGTAATATTTAAATACTTGAAATATCTGGTTTTTTTTCACATTTTGAACAATTTTTACCTAATCTACTGCGCTGTTACAACGTCTCTTCAATTCATTGAGATTTGTGGGCCATCATTTGTGCACAGCTCTTCTAAGGTCCCACCACAGCTGAGGTCTGGACTTTGACTGGGACTTTGAAACACCTTCAGTCTTTGCTGTTGTAGATTTCCTCATGAGCAGGGGGTCGTTGTTCCATTGCATGGCTCAATTCAACTAACTAAAGGTGAGTTTTAGCCAAAGCTGAACAGATGGCAACACATGTGACTCTAGAATACGATACAGATGAACAGGTTCAGGCAGGCTGTGAGTTTTAGGTTCTCTATTTCATCTCTCACTCATTTTCAGTTCATTCTCAGTTTAGGTGGAGTTCAGGTAGAGTTCAGGTAATCTCTTTCAGATGTCCTTTCACCTCTGTTCCAAACCTCTTCTGATCTCTACCTGATCATTATGCTAACCATGGTGGTAATTAGGCTCTGTCTTTGTTAATCTCATGTTCCATTTACCTACATTCATTAACCTCATTTCTCCATCTGCCTCTTAGTTGCCTGTTCATGTCCTTTCTGCATTTCTGGTTTCTCACTTATTTGGATTTCAGAGGAGCTCAGCTGAAAACTTCAGTTCATCTCACCTGCCTGCCCTGTCGCGTCCAACTCACCTGTCTGGATGCCCGTGTACCAGGAGTCAGTTTTTACTCCCCTTACCTCCTCTCAAAAAATTCATGTTGCCTGTTCAATAAATCCCTATAAAAGGATGTTCTGAGTTTGTCTGTTGACTCCAAACCCCTTTCATTCAGTTTCAGGGTCTTGTGGATAGAAACGAGCCCAAATGATCACCCCCTCCCCCCCCCATCACCATGCTTGACAGCTGGTGTGAGGTGTTTGTGCTGCGTCGAGTTTTCTCCAAACATGGCGCTGTGCATTGTGGTCAAACACCCTAACTGTACTGTTATAAACTTTAACATTTAACATATTAACTGAGGCCTATAGAGTCTGAAATGTAGCTCTTGATTTTTTTTGTGCAAATTCTCTGTATGAGATGTCAGACTCTGTACTGCACAGTCTGAGCTTGGAGTGAATTTACTGAAGATGACTGTAGTTACTTGCATAATGCTGAGTAGAGTTAGTTATAATATAACAGCGTAATATCAAGGTCCTACTAGAAGAAAGTCTCACAACTCTGATTTTGAAACAGCTGCATTTTCATTTTATTTTTATATTAAAATAGATTTCCATGGTCACAAAAAAGTTTAAAAACTTTCACTTTTCCCCCAATACAGGATTTTTAAAAGGGGTTTTTTTCTATTAGGAAGTTATATTTGTATTCAGGATTCTTTCTGATAATATCAATATGATTATTAGTAGATTAAAAAAATATTAATACATTTATATTAAAAAAATATGCAAATATCTCAATCTTTAAACAATTAAACAAATTGGCCTCAAAATAGCAGAGTCGAAGCAGAAAGTAGCAGCTTAACATATGAATAGTTTGTACTTTTGATCATTTTAAAGATTAACACCAAGCACTTAGGTTTTAATTGTGTTAGTCAACCTTAACAAACAACAGGTAGCCCGCTGGTGTCACTGGGGAGAACTGCTAGACATTAGATGTGCTTCGAGGCGACAGAGACTCACCAGTGTTGGATTACTTGTGGAGTGACTCAAGCTGTTAATGTATTTCTGGCGGTGTCTTTCAGGGAAACAGAAATTGTGAATGTTTGTTATTTTTGTGAGTTTCATTTGAGTCTTTGCTGTCGTGTGTGTGCGTGTGTGTATGTGTGTGTGTGTGTGTGCGTGCGCACCTTACCAGCTCTCTTTTTATTGCTTATTACCGGTGTACTGAAACAGAATCGCATGTGTTCATTTTATTCCGTTTCAGAATCTTTCAGGGTGAACTCGACTTTGGTGTTCTCAACAACCGCTTCAGTCTAAAGGGGAAAAATGTAATTTTGAGGTGGAGACTGCTTTGATTCAAAACTCCTTCTGACAGCTAAATTATTGATCTTTAGAATTTTAATCGGCGAAAGCGGCAGGATGGTGACCTTTCAGACAGATTGAGAGCACTCAGCCTTACTCACTCAATAACTGCTTTGTACTCTTCGTTGGACCCCACTTGCTCACAGCTGGTGACCCCGTCTACTTTTTAGGGCAGCTCGCCTCTTTCAGAGAATGTTTTCAAGTGCCGACGCTGGAGACTCTTTGTGCCTCTCTTTTTTAGTTTTGCAAAGCACTTCTTGGTCAATAATGCATGTTCTCTCTGGAAATGCCACTGCTGGCAGGGGTTGAGAGGTTGTCCGCTGTGCTGTGAGGCTGTGGACTGACATGTGTAATGTTCTAATATTCGACACACCCTGGCAGAGCTCTGACAAACCCTTAAAAGTACTTGTCCAATGTATTCCTACTCTCAACTTGTCACATGGGTCAGGACCCCTTTGCATCACATTTTAATGCACCAAGACTTTGTTGTCATTTTCTGACAGAGGATTCCACAAAATACATTTTTGCCAGGTGAGCAAGACGAGAAGTGTGCATAAAGTGGCAGCTGGTATAATCAGACAACCCCCCAAAATGCTTTAATGCCAAGGTGTTAAATGCTGCTCTTCTGTCAGAGTAATAAGTATCCTATTTTAAAAAGCAACAAAACTCATTCATTAGGAAACCAAAGGGGTGTTTATGGAATGAGTCCCTTTGGGACATATGTGGTTTGCTCTTTATTTTCCTTTGTGTTCCCTCTTTGCTCTCAGAAGATATTTTGTATTTTTGCTTGTTACTTTTACTTTGAATCGCTCCTTAGGTTATGCACTGAATACTACTTAATTAGGTTCAGCTAAAAGCAGGCTGTCTTGCCCACCCAAATCACAGTAAAGAAAAGTCATTTTAGTTCAAAAAGCAGAACAAGTATCTCCAAAGTCTCCCACTGCTCAGCCTCTCATCCTGATCAGATGTAACAACACACACAGGTGGGGAGAAATAGACCGCTGTCACTGTCAGAGGCAACAAGCACGGCACAAAAAATTTACTCACAAGTGTGTAAGGTGCCTATCTCGCAGAAATTAGTCAATATGTTGTTTAAGGTATTTTTATTCTCTTAGAGTCTAAATTTCTGTTCTGTTTACCAGTTTTAGCTGCTTTTGTGCTGGTTGTGTTGTGATTCTTTCTCTCTCACACCCTTAATACACATTTAATGTCATTCCTAGCATTAAAGAGAGACAAAGAAGAGAGATGGAGTGGGTGGAGACAAATGTCGGGGTGACTTGTGACAGAAGGTTAGCAGCAAGAGTTTACATTTATGGTTTGGAAACGGTGGGACTAGCAAAAAGGCAGGAGGTGAGCTGGAGGTAGCAGAGCTGAAAATGTTAAGGTTTTCACTGGGAGTGGCCGAGAAGGACTAGATTAGAAATGAGAACATTAGAGGGATCTGTTTTCGAAACAAAAAGTTACAAATGTGCAAGGCTCAAGACTTTCAGAGTAGGATGTAGTGAGGGAAAACATGCAGGGAGGCAGATCATGCTGAGGTGACGCGTAAAATGAGAAGAAGAGGAACTAGAAGAACTTGAAAATGCAAAAAATAAAAATAATGCTGTAAACAGAAGATATGCCATTCTCAAAATGTGGATAAATTAGAAGCTGATGCACAATGCAAACAGAAGTAAGTGATGGAAAAAAGTTTTCTGCCATTAGGACAAAGCCACACTTTAAAATAGTTGCACTAAAAGCTTTTCTCATTTGTCATTGCTCCTTTGTGTTCCTCCCATGCAGCAGATGTAACATCATAAAGGTTCCCCCTGCCTTTTGTTCCCATACGATGACAATTTCTTTGACTGGTGATCCTCAGTTAAGTAAGGCTGTTAAGGAGCTATCATCCATTTGTGCATTTGTTAATCATCCCATAAGAAATTAGCACTCCGTCAGCCATGGCAAACACACAACTTTGTGATTCTTGAGAAAATCCAACTGAGGATAATGTGTTCTGAGCTCTACTGTTCTGGGCTCTGAGCTTTTCTAAATATCGTTGGGGACAGGAGGGAAACTCAATCACATGGTTGAGCTCACTTCTTATTCACATCCGTTTCTTGCAAATTGCTTTTTAAAATGTCAAAGCTGCAGAGCTGCTGTGACCATGCAAAATGTTTCCTTGAGGGAAGGATGGGAATATTTTATTCCATGCTGTACTTTGGGCTGTATGTACATCGGTGCATTTCCAGCGCTCTGAACACCAGGGGACAAACAACTAAAAGAGGACGATTTGAGATAGAGCTTGTTCTTTCCTTGAGGGCAGAAGAAGATTTCTCCTGCTGAGATACCACCTATATATTCACATTTTACATTAACATATCCTCCTTCCAGCTTTACTAAATCCTGAAACAGAAATAAAGAGTGTGCAGAAAGTTCCCACGTCCTTCTGGGTCGTGGGTTCTTTTATATATTCTCATATTTTATTATTGTGAAATGAGTACATTTCACATGAAGTGCAAAAGTTGCCCAGGCAACCTCAGAGCTGGGGCCTGCATGCTGCACATTTGTATAACATTTTCACATGCTATAGTAGAAAAAAGCACCAGTATAAACTAGAGGGGCATTCTCATTTATAAAGATTTATTACATGTTTTTTTTTTAAAGAAGTGGTTTGTTTCTGAACCTAGAAGCCACATTTCTTTAAGGAATAGCAAATTGTAAAAACAAAGACACTGAACAACGTGATAGGCAAACTATCAGAACACCTTATTTACTGAATGATAAAATTAAACTTTTAAAAAGCAGGAAGAAAAATCAGTTCTTTAATTACCTGTAAAATACCAGTATTCTCTATGATATCTGATCACCTCAAAGACATGTTTCCTTAAATGTGGTTTGCCTCGGTGCTGTTTTTACACTTCATGGGTAACTGAATATCCACCTTAGCTTCCACCTTGTTGGAGAATGGTAACAACAGAGTTCAATTTTTATCAAGATTTAGTGGCTATTCATTGGTCGTGGAAGAAGTCTTGCAAGAAGGGGCTCAGAGCTGATTCTTGATGTAATCCCACCCCCATCTTGAACCCATCTTTTACTCCTGCTGCACACCTCACCACTGTCACACAGTCCTCATACATGTCCTGCACCATCCTCACATACTTCTCTCCCACTCCTGACTTCCTCATGCAGTACCACAGTTCCTCTCTTGGCAGCCTATCATATTGTTTATCTAGGTCTACAATGATACAATGCAACTCCTTCTGACATTTTCTATCCTTCTCCATCAACACTCTCAAAGATAAAATTACATCTGTAGTGCTTTTTCTCAGCAGGAAGCCATACTGCTGCTCACTGATCATTACCTCTCTTCTTAAGCTCATTTTAATACTTTTTTCCCATATCTCTGTGGTATGGTTCATCAGCTTTATCCCTCTGTACTCACAACAGCTCTGCACATCACCCCTACTTGTGAAGCGAAAAGTGCACGTCTTCTCCATTCCTCAGACATCCATTCACTCTGCAGGATAGAGTTAAATAATCTGGTTAAAAACTCCAGTGCCCTCTCTCCTACAGATACCTACACAGGTATGTCATCTGGACACAGAGTCTTTCCACTCTTCATAGCTGCCCTCATTTCCTCATTTTCTCTTCCTGATTCACCAACTTTCCTCTGTTTTCCTTGCTCTCATTTTTTTTAATTCATGAGATCCTCAAAGAACTCCTTCCACCTTCTCAGTACACACTCTTCACTCGTTAGTACTCTTGTTCTTTTCTTTGCATAGCAAGTCAAAATGTCTTCTCTAAACTACAATCACAGCATTCCTGCTGTTCCCTGCACGTTTTGCATCATGCACTGGGTTACAAACATCCACATTCTAATACACCACATTTAAACACACACTAGCCCATTGCATTAAGTATTAATATCAAGCTGTAAGCTAATTTTGTGACTTATTTGTGGGAAACAGCTGTTTGTTGTGTCTAGAAACAGGCCATATAGGAGAGAATTCTGTGTGGGCTTAAAACACAGTTTGCACTCTTTCCATTACAATATCTTAATAGTGTTAAAGTCTGATTATAAGTAAATGTTAAATCTAAAAGAAAAAGTTTCCTTTGACACATCACACACCATGTGCCACCATGACCCCAAAAACCATTTTCTTCACCCTTGGCTAAACATTTCCAGCCCACTTCAGAGGTGCTCACAGAGACAGAAAATTGGACTAAAGCAAAAATTAGTCAACTCAGATGAATTTGCATCACATGCTGTGTGTTATGCAACTTTGTGAGAAGCAGATTTTTATCACAGCAGCATAATGCTCAGAGTTTAGCGATGAGTTTAACAGCCTGTAGCTGAAGACTCAGAATATATAAGCAGGTTACAAAATAACCTTTACATTTCAAGCATCACATAAAAGATATTTTGAGAATTTGTTTGTGCAAATGGTGCGTTACTATGAATAATGGGGCAGCATTATCTTCTTTCTTTTTATATAGAAGCATTCTCTGTTTACATGTGTGTGTTAGGAGACCTGGGTCGTCGACCCAGAGTTTTGAGTTTTCATTATTATTGTACTTTGATTTTGCCTTTATTTATCATTTCTAGTCTTTTGGTTTCTTTGTCAGAGTTCTGCCTTCTGGTTTCTGTCTGTGTTCCTTAGTTGCTCTTTCTCCCCTGTCTGCTGTATCCCGTTGTCAAGTCCACATCTCTGTGTTATGTTTCCTGTTTTACTTTGAAAATCTGTGTCTCATGTTAATGTATCTGGTTTTGCTTCCCTTGTCTCGTTAGCCCTGATTTGTCCCAGCTGTGTTTCCCTCCTGTTTACCATTTCCTGATTGCTCCCTTTGTGTATTTAAGCCCTGTGTTTTCCTTTGTCTGTGTCGCGATATATACTATCCCACACTGTGTGTCAGGGGTCCCCAACTCCAGGCCTCGAGGACCGGTGTCCTGCAGTTTTTAGTTGTCCTTGATCCAACACAGCCGATTCAAATGGCTAAATTACCTCCTCAACATGTCTTGCAGTTCTCCAGAGGCCTGGTAATGAACTAATCATGTGATTCAGGTGTGTACACCCAGGGTGAGATCTAAAACCTGCAGGACACCGGCCCTCGAGGCCTGGAGTTGGGGACCCCTGCTGTGTGTTCTCTCCATCTGCCTGCCAGTTTAGTTTCTGTATTCCCAGTTTTCTGGGGGTTTTTTGCCCTCCACCATTAAAGTTGCATTTGAGTTCACCTTTTTGCTTCGCGTGTCTGCACTTTGGGTCCACCACTGCTGCCTGCACACAGCCTTTCATGACAGTGTGATAAAGGAATCATTGAAACACCTTTTCCTAGTATTTAGAGAGTTAGAGCAGCTCATTATGGTTTCCATACAGAGTCATTTTCCACACTTAGTATCCAAAAAACTGACTGCTCAGCCACAAAATTAAAAAAAAAAAAAAAAAAAAACTAAAAAA
>VUQG01043180.1:0-18933 GCA_015106755.1 Etia nguti
AAAAAGGGTAGGCCAAGTTATTTAAAAAAAAAGAAAAAAAAAAAAAGAAAATTCACCAAGTCTTGGAAAAATAAAACTGAAAAATAGAATAAAAAAATAAAATAAAATAAAGAATAAAATAAAATATTGTAAAACTGATGAAGCGCTAATGAATTAATACACACAAGGTATCAGATTGGATATTGGGCTATTATTAATTAACTACTGGAGCTGATGGTCAGTAATCAATAAATACACACAACACAAAACACTTTTAGAGGTATCATGTATTTAGACAAAAACAAGGGGAAAAAAGGAAAAACTTAAATACTCACTCCTGCTGCAGCAGTTCAATCCAAAATCGGGTTAAAGTGCACAAAGACAACTAATCTTTTAGCTTAGATCAAACAATACAGATTCTCAATTTCAATGATATTCCCCATAAATAACAGTCACTACAATATCAAAAACACTGGTCCACACAGAAGAGATACAGTCCATAAGAAATGTCCAAGCACTATTGTCCATAAACAGGGGAAATGATGTGTATGGTTGTAAAAATCAGTGTAGTTGAATAATGAATTCAGGGAGGGGGACAAAGCGTCGTCTTTGACAACTTCCTACGAGACCAGTGGGAAGCTTCAATGAAGGAAGGTTCTGGCTATTGCACATTGTTGTTATTATTATTCTTTTTCTGGCCAAGATGGCATTGGTGTGTGTGGCTCGCCGTCCACGGCTATCAGATCCAATGATGCTCTGTGTGTTTATATTGTTTTTGTCACTTTTATTGAACCTTGCTGACTCTCTACTGACCTACTATCATGAAACTCTCTTAAAAATTTGACTTGCCACAGAGAAACTGGTAAGGAGTAGTGCTGGTGGACAGGACCTTTTCCCACCTCCGCTAGTATCTGGAGCACTGGCTTACATGGGCTACTCCCCTACCCCATCTCACCAGAAGAAGCACTTTAAACGTCGGGGTAAGCGTAGCGGGCTGTTAGTGAAACTGAAATCATATTTGGCTCTGTCATCTGAGAGTAACGGAACAATTTCCCAATGCCTTTTGGCAGAAATCAGACCTTTGCGCCAGCATTTTGTCTCCCATCGCTCCTTGGAACCTATTGGCACCTGGCTGGTACCTGTTGTTGGCTCGTCTGAGGAGATCCAGCTTCCCCGCCTTCTCTTTCCTCGTCTTCGCAGCGGTGGAGTGAATCCGCGGAATCTCCAGCCATTGAAGCAGGTTCCCTTGATGGCTGTCACTGGCCTGATGGACCCTACTAGGATTGCCCTGGTTAACGCTAGGTGGTTAGCAAATAAAACGTTCATATTGAAGGATTTCTTCCCTTCTCATAATCTGGATTTCCTCTGTGTAACAGAAACCTGGCTAAGTGTCGGAGAGTTAAGCTCTTTCTCCGAACTGTTACCGCCAGACTGTTCATATTTTAACTCACCGAGGACTACGGGCCGAGGTGGAGGAGTGGCCACAGTTTATAAAAATACTTTTCGCTGTCGTCAACTGTCATATGTCTCTTTCTCCAGTTTTGAACTGAATATGTTTGAGCTTGGTAGCAGTCATCCTGTTCTTTGTGCAGTGATTTACTGCCCACCTAAATACAACAGGAACTTTATTAATGACTTCTCTGAGTTCTTGGCTGAAATAATGCCAAAGTATGACAAGGTTTTAATCCTTGGTGATATGAATATTCATGTGTGTTGTCCTACTAAACCACTGGCAAAGGACTTTTTAAACCTACTTGATGCTTTTAATGCTTTGCAGTCTGTCACTGGTCCCATACATAAACATGGACACACTCTGGATCTGGTTTTGTCACATGGTTTACCTGTTTATAACCTTAAAATTTATGATGCCATATTTTCTGATCATATGCCTGTTTTGTTTGAAACTTATTTTCCTTGTAATATCGCTACCTGTGGTCGTCCTAGTGCTTCTCACATATTTAAACCATCAAGTGCCACCCAGTTTTCTATTGCTTTTAATAAGGTATTTAATGTTGAGAGCTCTCGGCCTGTGCTGACACTGAGGAGCTAACTGCTGAATTTATCTCCACTTGTCAAAACATTCTGGACACTGTTGCTCCCCTGAAGGTCAGGCAGCCTAAATCGAAGTCTGAGCCGTGGCTGAATGACATCACTTGGGCTACTCGAAGAGAGTGCAGAGAAGCAGAATGTGAATGGAAAAAAGACAAGCTACAAGTGTCTTATGATATCTTACAAGATAGCTGGCATAAATATCAGAAAACTGTTAAGAACCAGAAATCTGTTTATTTTGCAGGTGGTATTAACAACAACTGCCATAAGCCCCATGTCTTATTTAGTATTTTAAACTCTGTTCTTAACCTTCCCCAATCCAGCTGTACAGAAGCTTCTGCTGAAACTTGTGAAACTTTTTAAAATTTCTTTGTTGACAAGATTTTAACTATTAGAGCACATATCTTACCCCCTTCTTATGACCCTTTTGTTATTATTACGCCTTTGGCAGTTTTTAGCTATTTTGAACCTGTGTCTCTGTCTTATCTGGGGAAAATTGTTACCCAAATCAATTCTGGCTCTCCCAGTGATGTCCTTCCCCCTCACTTTTTAAAAAGAAGTTTGGGACACTATTGGACCTTATATTTGAAGGCTTATAAACAGCAGCCTGACTTTAGGCGATGTACCCGTAACTTTTAAACAGGCAGTGTTCCAGCCTCTGATGAAATGCCCTGTCCTAGATGCCTCTTTGTTGTGTAATTTCAGACCTATTTCAAAGCTTCCTTTTTTTTCTAAAATTTCGGAAAAAGTAGTGTCTTCTCAGTTGCAGGGTTTTTTAAACAGTCAAAACATTTTTGAGGTATTTGAGTTAGATTTTAAAGCACTTCACAGCACAGAGTCTGGACTTTTGAGAGTTTTTAATGATATTCTATTAACCGCTGACTCTAGGGACCCTTCTTGTGCTTCTGGATCTCACAGCAGCATTTGATACCATAGATCACAATGTTTTAATTTCTCACCTAGAACATCATGTTGGAATTATAGGCACTGCTTTGGAGTGGTTCAAGTCATACCTGTCTGACAGAAGTTTCTCTGTCTCACTTGGTAAATTTTATTTATCCTCCGCCTCCCTCCCATGTGGTGTACCTCAAGGATCCATCCTCGGGCCCCTTCTTTTTAACATTTATTTACTTCCCCTTGGCCTTATTATTCAAAAACATAATGTCTCATTTCATTTTTATGCAGATGACTGTCAGATTTATCTACCCCTGAAACACAATGACCCTAACCCCCTCAGGCCTATTTTAGAATGTCTTAAGGATATCAGAGCATGGCTGGCTCTGAATTTTTTTAATTTTAATGAAAAGAAGACTGAGGTCATTATATTTGGGCCAAGTAGCCCTGGTGTCCCACCCTCTGACTTGGGTCCTCTCACATCCTGTGTCACCTTGGAGTAAAAATTGACACAGCTCTTAAAATGGACAAACAGATAAATATAGTGGTGAGAAATAGCTTTTTTCAGCTGAGGCAGCTCTCTAAAGTCAAACCTTTTATCTCTTTTTGTGACTTAGAGAGAGTTTTAAATGCATTTGTGACCACTCGCCTTGTTTATTGTAATGCACTTTATATTGGTATTGATCAGGCCTCACTATCACACTTGCAAATGGTCCAGAATGCTGCTGCTCGCCTGCTGACAGGGACACGCAAACATGAGCACACTACCCCTGTTCTTGCCTCTTTACACTTGTTGCCTGTCCATTTTAGAATTCATTTTGAAATCTTATAATCACTTTTAAAAACACACCTTTTTTCCAAGGCTTTTTAGGAGTAGTAACAAAGCCAGCTTGTAGTCAGTTTTAGTCAGCTTTTAGTCGCTCTTAATCTTTTTATTTTGTTAATTTTATTTATTGTATATTTTATTGTCTATTTTGATCATGTTTTAATATTTAATATATACTGATTTATTTTTATCTTCTCTTTTTTCATTTATGTATTTATTTTATTGTTATTTATATTTATTTCTTTGTCTGTTTAATGTATGGTTTTTAACTTTTATCTCTGTTTTTTACTGGAAAGCACTTTGGTCAACCATGTTGTTTTTAAAGTGCTCTATAAATAAAGTTGGATTGGATTGGGTAAAAGGTAACATTGCAGACATTGATGACAGCTACAAGTACCTAGGGATCCCACTGGCAAATGGGAACCATGAAGAGGCCGCTAAGAAACCTGCAACCACCAAGTACCTGTAGAGGGTAAGGCAAGTCCTGAGGAGTCAGCTGAACAGTAAGAACAAGATATGGTTGTTGTAGCTGTTCACAGTTATCAATAAATACCCTTAACACAAGTCACAGTGACCAAACGCTTCACAGAGATGTCTTGATTCATGCATCAATCAATCGTCCAGGTAAGTAAATCCCAAAAGGTTGATTGTGTTCATCTGGATGTGGCATTTTCAGTGGGAGAAACGTTTCATCACTCATCCAAGTAACTTCTTCAGTCTCAGCTGACTGCACTTTTCCCCAACTTTATAAACAGTACCTTTGCACAGTGACTGAAACTAGCCCATTGAATGAACAATGGGCTATGAGGTCAGTTTCTTGATCATTAACATGCAAATTGTCATGACCATTGATCAAAAACCACTGATCAAAGACCATTGAGCCATACAAGCCATCTTCAGATACCCCACCGCTAGTTGGTGCAGTGAAAACCACAACATCCGCCTTACAACATCGTTACAACATTGTTATGATGTTGGCTTGGTTGGCTTGCAGTGTAAGCGCAATGTTGTGCTCGCATTTGTGCTAGCAGTTATTTAGCAAAACTTTGTTTTTCCAACCATGGGTCCAAAGAAAGTGAGTGTGAAGGACAATACTGAAAAGAAGGAGTGCATCATGTGTATTGAACTAAAGAAATAAATTATCAAAAAAACATGACCAAGATATGCTTGTAGTTGTACGAGTGTAGTACTTCTATATGTGTCTACATGTAGCAAAAAAACTGCTGTTTTTTGGTAGTATAGAACGGATTAATGGCATTTCAATTAATTTCACTTGGGAAAATTGATTTAACATACCAGTAATTTGAGTTATGAGCTCCGTCACAGAACAAATTAACTTGTAAGTCAAGGCACCACTGTATTTTGTAGATACAGAGAAGCAGAGAATGGAACATCAAGAAAATACAAGCCAGAGCGGTGAGGCTTACAATAAGACATGCACAAAGTGTAACAGGAAACATGAGAAAAATTACCTTTGCCCTGCCACAAATGCAATAAAATGTGACATTTTGAGACCGTGCGTAGAAGTAAACTGCTGAATAAAGTTGTGGTTGTGGATCAAAAAGAGAATAATTATACAGCATTCTTAAGAGTTGCGATGGACTCTGAAATCACAACAGTAGACCACACTGGATCTGATGAGGAGTGGCATGTGACATTACCAGTGAACAGCAGTCTAGTCGAGTTCAAGATAGACACTGTGGCTGGCATCATTGTTATGTCTCAAAAGACATTTAACAGCCTCCCTAAAACACTGACTTGCAAAGACAAGGCAAAAAGCCTCCAGCCCAGGGCAGATGTAAAATGTGTGGGAGAATTTCTTGCACTACAAAAGGAAGAAGTACTCAGTCTGGGTGACAGTCATCTATGGACCTTTACCCCAGACAGAAACATGCGAGCCATGACAATGTTTAATTGAAAGACTCCGGAGCAAAACAGTCATATGAATGCTTTTACAACTGCAGATATTCTGCCCGCCAGTTGCATTCATCACATCCTGGACAAGCCATCAGAGTGAAGTTTGTTGTGGAGAAAGAATGGATGAAACCCGCTAAAGTGAATTTTAAAAGTTTTAAAAGACAGAGGCATTCAGTCTGACAACAAGACAAAGCTATTCCAAATCTTTTTAACTTCTCAGTGCTCCCACATCTATACGGCAACCAAAAATAATCATTTTCCAGGCAGAAAGGAAGACAATGCCCCCAACAGCAAAGCTACCCCTATCTCACAGTCCCACCCACCAGCCAGCAACACGACTAGCTCAAGCATCAGAAGACGCCCTTACGCCCTCGTTCCTTTGGGTCACCAGCCTCTTAAAATCCAGTTCATCACTCCTCACAGTTGCCTCCAGCTAAACATTTCATGTGTTCCTGGAAGCGAAATCCCAGTTCCATTCTCAGCCAATACTTCTTTTCAGTCCTCTGCGCCTCGGGTGCCAGTTTCACTGTCTTCTATCCCTCCTTTGCAACATGCCTCAGCAAACCTCCCTGGCACCAGGTCGCCAGTTTCTCTCACCTTGGCCTCTCTTTACAATACTTCAGCTAACATTCTTGCAACTGGTAATCCAACTATACATTCATCTAATCTAGAACCTTTTCCTCCTCCCGTCGGGGCAGCTTCAAGCAGCAAATGGCCAAGTTTCATAACTCAAGCCCCTTCTTTTCAATCAAATACTGCTAAGTTTTCCCTGGTTATGGCAATTGCTCCTACCAAACCACCAGCTCCAAAACTCTCCCCACTATCTGCTCACCTTCATCAACAAATCTATACTGTTAAATATATAGCCTTGGCAGAGCTCAGTCTTCCACAACTCAACCAGCCTGCACCACCCAGAGTGACTGACAGCCATGACAGTCTTATTAACATGGTATGTGGTAAATGGACTGATTCTTATATAGGGCTTTTCTACTCTCCCGGAGCACTCAAAGCGCTTCATACAACATGCCACATTCACAAAAGCAACTTCTTTCTATGCTTTTAAGTGCTTACTAACTAACTAACATTCACACTCATTCATACATCGGAGAGCAACTTGGGGTTAGTATCTTGCGCAAGGATACCTGGCATGCAGACTGCGGGAGCCAGGGATTGAACCACTAACCTTCCGATCAGTAGATGACCTGCTCTACCTCCCGAGATACAGCCCCCCACTTAATCACCATGTGTGGTTAAGCTCCATCTCGGGCTAAAGAGCTCACGCCTCTTGAGTTCACTTATGCATTTTCACTGTATAGAGATGTCTTCTGCACTGCTTTCCCCTCCCGAAGACAGGAGCTTGATACCTAAACGACTATCATGCTTGATCTTGCTCGTTGGGACCGGCTTTTACCAGTACCACATCCAGTTTGCTTCTGAAGCAGCTGCTTGCCTGCAACAGTTCAATCAGGACACATTCTGCGGCAGACCAGGAACTCTACTGTCATGCTTTGCTGCCTGTTCTTTTCTTTCCTCCAAGGTATGTGGCGCTACGTCACTTCTGTTTGTATCATTCCAGCGCAAAATAACTCACAGCCCATAAGAAGCACACGGATGTGCTCCAGCCACAAAACCAAAAATTTCAGAACCCACAACATTCCTTGCTAGCCTGCGTTTGCCACAAGGCACAGATAGGAAGGGTTGACCAAGGGTTGACGCACCATTTGCAACAATCTAAATGACTCTGGTTGTCTCATATCTCAGTGTTGCTATCTCCACTCCTGCTCATTTTGGGGCAGCGGCCATTCTCGCCCAGCATGCCTCCATAACCCCACCAAGCAATATCTAGTTATATCTATTTTAACAGCAATCAATATTCCGGAATTAAAGGAAGCCTTAAAAAAACGAAATACCTCCGGTTAGCCCTCAAAGACCCAGAGGACGTTGACAGCCTGCTCGCCAAAGAAGTTAGGGAGGGGTTCATGATTGGACCTCTTCCTCACCTGCCATTCCCCCTTTTTCACATTAGCCCATAACCAGAAAACACATTTAGGGAAAAAAATGCATCATCATAGATTTTTCCACGCCTCATGGTAGCTATATACCGAGCATAAATGGCCTCATTCCCAGTGAGAATGTTTCTCTTAAATACTCCACAGTGAACCATGCCATTTCTCTCTTTCCAAGTCCAGCCAATTCACCCTGACTTCTGGTGCTTGTTTGGAGTCAAGTGACAGGACACCTATTATTTATCGGTCAGGCTAACTTTTGGTTGCAAAAGCAGCCCCAAACTGTTTGACCCACTCTACAAATCCCTTTGTTGGATTCTCTCCAACAGTCCATCTTCTTGACAATTTCCTGGTTTTATCCCCTTCCACATCACCTCTGGCGGGTTATCTACCCTGAAGTCAGTTTTCTCTGAACTCGGTGTTCCACTGTCAGAAGAAAAAACAGAGGGCCCTTCAACATCCCTGGAGTTCCTTGGTATAATGCTCGAAACCATGGAGTTCCAGGCTTCTTTGCCTATCGAAAAACTCAATCGTATTATTCTCCTCCTTTAAAGCTTTCTTCCCATTCCCACATTCTAAATGACAGCTACGCACCCTGGTAGAACACCTAACCTTTGCCCTACGCATAATTCCTCAAGGCCGCTGCTTTATTTCTCACCTGCTCTCACTTGCAGCATCTAAACCATCACTTCTCGACAAATCACTCTGGACAGCTCTTCCAAAGCCGAACTGCGGCTCTGGCAACTATTCCTTGTTAACTGGAATGGTATTATCTTCTTTTATGACGATCAGCTGTCCCACTCCGACAGCATTCAGCTCTACACAGATGCTGCTCCTTCTGCCGGCTTTGGGGGTTTTTATGGTGGAAGGTGGTTCTCTTCAATATGGCATCCTGAGTTTTGCCAATATATCCAGGAGCGGTTCCTGCCTTCTTCAGCCATTTTTGAAATCTACCCAGTGGTCACTGAAAAAAAATCCATTCTCATCCACTGAGACAACCTTGCTGTAGTAGACAAATTAACAATTAATAATTAACAAAGGCCAAAGCAATTCCCCTTCCACCATACCCTTCATGCATTGGTTCATGTAGTTGTCAGTTACCTATCAGTTCTTAACCAGAGCAGAATACATCCCAGGCCATTTGAACGCCATTGCTGATTCTCTGTCTCGTCTCTCCCTCCAGACATTCAGAGCCTTAGCCCCTTATGCAGAGGCAGCCCTGACACCAGTTCCTCCATTTTCGGCCACAACATTTGAGATCTAAACCCTAACATCGCAGAGCTCATCACAGCCTTTACCAAGAATCTACAATTAACAGTCTTGCCCCCAAGCACCCTGCACCCCTACTGGACTGCTTGGAACACGTTCCATTTATCCCAGAACCACTTCAACCTTCTCTTCCCATCCTTCGACATTGCTACTATGTCTAGCTTTGTATCTTTTGCACATAGATTCTTGGCCATCAAAGTACCCACGATCAAGGCTGTTCTCAACGGCGTCATTTTCTTCATCAAAATACTCACAGGTTCACCTTGCTCAACCTCTATATTGTCTCAGCTGTTGCTGCTCATGAAAGGTCGTCAATGTCAACTACGCTGATTGCCACTAACTTCGGATCTTTTATCTCGCTGCATTTTCATGCACTGGCAGAAGTACAGTGACTACTTCCTGGCACGCATGCTCGAATTAGTGTTCCTGCGTGCTTTCTTTGGATTCCTACACTGTTCAGAATTTACCTCTACATCGATGAAATTCCATCTAGATCTTCATCCCTTCATAAGCAACCTTCATTGTGACGCAGTCATATATCTAAGACTAAAGTGAACAGATATTTTTTCACAGCACTACAATATGTACAGCACTGTACTGATTTGTTTAAATATCACTCAATACCTCAAAGGCAAAAAAATTAACAGTAAATCATTGTACAGTCTTAGTGTAATTTAATGAAATATTTTTGGTCGTATTATTTTTTTCAGTTAAATCATACTTGAGTCTGTGTTCAAGGACTCTATACGTAAAATCATCACTTTCTTGCAAGCAGATGTAGCTAGTGTAGCTTCCCAGGGAAACTGTAACATGTACTTGAGCTTATAACGTGAAGACAGAGTAAAAAAATTGATTATGTGTTTTGCAGATTACAGTAACTCTATTTTTCTTTCTTTGCCCAATCTTAGTACAACTTAATGATGATTTAACACAATAGTATGTGAAATATAAACAATCTTAGGGCAGGAATAGGTACTCTTGTTGACATAAACATTTTTCATATTTCCAAACTCTATAAGCCCTGTATTAATATTCATTACGGTTTAGGTAAAAGGTTATGTGAAAGAAAAACAAAACAAAGGCTGACTATTTTCTTGTCTACAGCGTGTTGTGATAGGTGAGTGTGTCTGCATGTGTGTGCCCTCTAGCCTGACCATGACTCATCACTGGAGCTTTTAAACTCCGGCTAACCCTCCGGGGTATTACATGTTCTCATTCTTGTCTCTAGACTGCTTGAGTGAAGATGATCCTCATTAAAGTGTCCAGATAGAGGGCATGTGCCTTTGTGGCTTCTCCTGTTCTCACACTAAGAAACCCAATCTGACAAATCCTCTTATAAAAATATCATTCTCTCACCCTCCCATCCCTGACCCCATTCTCATCAGACATCGATGCCTCATTTGTCCTTCTTTATTTGCACACAGCATTGATCAGGTGAAAGCAGAACTGAATCTAGTTCAGGCCATGTGGAGGACTTATCTTTTACTGAGTATTTTCACTGGGACATGACATGTGAGGTATGTTGATCACAGTTAATATAATCTCACCAGCATGCAGATGAAGGGTCAGGTTGCCATCTCATCAGCTACAATAATTGAACTGTCATCCAAATAGCCATATTGTCCACTTCTCTTCCTGTATTCCCCTTTTTTATACATTTCATGAAATTTTCATCACCTCAGAGGCGGAGTTATTTCCTGTCTTCATTTATTCAGCTAACTTGAATGGTGTTCAGGACAGGCTGACAGCGAACATGATCTACAGCCGTGTTATATCAGATGAAAGCTGCATATTTATTAAGAAACACTCAAGACACCTGACAACACAATAAAGCCATACTTTCTTCGACTAGCAATTGGTGTATGGCTCAACACAGACCATTCTACCGACGAGGAAACAAACAAAAAATATTGCTCTCTTCACATGTCCTTCCTTCACAAGTGCAAAAAGCTTTCTCATACTCAGAAGCAATGAGACAACCATCCCCAACTGACCTTTTGAACACCATGTTACCATGTGGCTTTAGCTAGCTAGTAAAAACGGATTCAAATCAAACAATTACTTTCAGCTTTTTAGTAAGTGTCCATTTTTAAAATGACTAATATAAAAAATTATAATTATAATAAAAAAACAACAACTTGAAAAAATATCCTGAAAGAATAGTCATCTTCTACAAATTAACCACTAATTGTGGTAGAACAAGATTGGCAACCAACCCATATGATAACCAACTACTACCCTACTTATTTGTTGGTTTAAACGTTTTCACACTGTAAAGATCTTTTCATGCAGAATGACCGCTAAATGCTCCAGAACAAACACGAAGAGAAGTTGACTTCAGTTTTTAAATAGGACCATGGAAGACATTCAATCACAACTGTCAAACAGAGTGTGAGAAAACAAAAATCAAGGTGAAGTTTGAAACATCTTCTTCCCTTACGTTCTATAATGAGAATAAATTTATATGTGTCAAATGTAAGCTGTTTGAGTTCTCCTATTCATCCTATTAATGTTTTACTTATTACTCTTTTCTCAGCTTTTCTAGAGGATGTGTTCATTATCATATTCAGCCAAGTGCAAATGAGGGAAATTAGCACTAAGAATGCTCTAAGAATATTATGTCTGTAGGGTGAGAAAAGGCAAAACATAAATGCTACATGTGAAGAACTTGTGAACAGTCATGAGAATAGCATAAATGACCAAACATGAAATGCGATTATATATATGTCCATTTCACGCTTTGCCTCTCCAAAGTGTGAAGTGGACACACACATGCAGAATCTTCCAGTACCAGCAGAGGGCGATAATACATTTAAAGCCGAGACGTCGCTAATGGCCAAGAAAGGCATGAAGTACATTTCAGGGTTCTTCTATGCCCGAAACGAAAAAGCTAGGTGGCGAATATGTATTTACATGTAAATGTGTTATTAATGTCTGGTTAAACGTTTTCCCGTCATGTTTAAAAGTAATGATGGCTTGAAATAAAAAAATATCCCTCTGCTCTTACTGCAACTTCTGCATGTGTGTCCATTTCACACTTTCCCTCTCCAAGGCTCTGCTGTGATACTGGGTTGAAACATGACAATGAGTAGATTAACAATGAAATAAAGAGAAAAAGGGAAAGGACAGCCATTAAGCAGAAATATGTTGTATTTAAACATGCCATTAGTCATTTAGATATCAAAAAAAAAAACCCAATCCCTTTTTTTGTATGTTTTATTTTTGCTGTTGTTACTGGTTTTTTTTGTGTTATTTTTTTTTTTACATCTTCCATCTTTCTGCTTCATTCCATTAATCCTTAGCTCTAAGCCTTAAAAATTATATAATCAATAAACAGTAAAATAATAGTAATAAAAAAACATTCAGGAGGTTAAGCGGCCATCTGCTCAGACTGGTTAATAACACCATCAAGTCTTGATTATGATTATGATGGGAGACTGTATTTATTGCTGTAGACAGCTCTTTTGTAAACTTATTTCCATCACTCGCTCTCAAACTTCTTTTTTTTTCTTAAATATTATCTTATGGTTCTTCTCATCTCCTTGGCCACTATTTAAAATTTAATGGTAGGAAGCAAAACATATTGGTCTTGTACAATCTGGTTCAGACATGAAAAACTTTAAGGAGAGAGTTGGGGGTTAAACTATTCCAAATGGTTCATGTTGATTTTAGAACTTCTGTAAGAATCACGACATTCTCAGGTTTCTTCTTACAATCACAGTTATTCAGTAGTGCTTGTCCATACATTCACAGGAAAATTAAAACAGGGATAGTTAATCGACATTTTCTTTGGAACAATTCCATATAACACAGAGTAACACAGAGCCCTCTGAGAGCACCTGTAACTATACCTATAGCTGACTTTACAATACCACAATAACAAACTATAAGTGTAGCTTAAATACTTTGCGCTTGAATTTCTTGCCACTGGCATTAAATAAATGTTCTTTGAGGGACCTCTTGTGTTTTCCCTTAACCCACAACGAGTTGGGCTAGATGGCTGTCACTCTCTAAACCCTGTTCCAGTCTCTTCCTGTAATCTGATTGTTGTTGTTCTCTCTCTGATATTGTTTTTGACTTTACCATGCAATTTAAAGGGCCTCAGGATGAAAATAGGTTTCGGCTGACTAAAAGTATGTTGATACTAATATGTTTAACTTGTCTTTTGGAATTTCTTCTATCTAAAATTTTCTTTTAATATGATACATTAAAAAAGAAGCGCTTCCTATGAACCCGAAAAAAGAAAAAAAAAGCTGCAGCTGGAGGCAGAATTTAAATTGCAAGAGCACTCAAAAGTCTTTGAAAAAACAAGAGGTCATTTCAGGTACCAGTGAGGGAAATGATTTATATACTTATCTCTGATGAGCATACAGCCATTTAATAGATCTGGTACTAATACCATTACCCTCTAAAAATGAGAAATAAATATCATTTGAATGGGGATCAAGACTGCAAGAAAATAAATTATTGGTAGCATTTAATTAATTGTTAATAAGCAATGATAATAGAAGTGCTGTGATGTCAATAAAAAAAAAGCTAATCAGTTCTTATCTATGTGGTGCTACCTAATGATCAGCATGCTACTGCTGGAATTACAGAAGTTTGGCCTGATTGTAAAGAAATTATGGGTTTTAATGTTTAAATAATTACATATAACATAATTACATATAATTACATATAACATTACATATAACATTTAACATTTTTCTAGACCTATACCATACTCAGCAGCAAAATCTGTTAAGTTTAGCTTTTTGTTCAGGAGCCAGTTGATAATTACTTTGCAATTTGTTGATAATTTTTTTAATATTAAAACTTGTCATGATGTTACCATAAAAACTACGTATTTATTACTTAGTACAAATTTGTTCTGTGATACCAAACCATTTAAATTTGCCTGATGTGAGTGCTGATGTGGAGTACATAATAGATAGATGATAGATACCCACAGACCCTCATCAAAAAACTTGGCCGGGTCCCAAGGCTGGGCCCAGTGACTCCATGGCATCCTGCAAAACCACCCATGTTACCCAGGCAACAAATCAGGGTGGAAGATGGATGCAAGTGTTTTGGTTTCCTCTGTCATAGGCAGCATACTGGTTGACTGAGGAGGATGGCGCAGGGTGCATGCTGAGGAGTGGGGGGTCACTCTTGGTCTGGGCTGCCCACAGCTTTTGTATGTCTGTCTCATTTCACAATTCATCAACCGAGCGTGACTGTCAGGTGAGCCTTCAGCTCCAGCAATCCATCAGGGCCTGTCACCCAGCCATCACAACAGAGAGATGAGGCCCCAACATTCGAATTCCATTAGCCCCAGTTATAACGCCAGGCAGCCCAGCCAGCCAGCCAGCACCTTGTCTAGGACCCAAAGAGATAATAAAATGATGAATCAAAAACAGACTCCACTGCTGCAATGTCGTCTGACTTCCCCTGGGATATGCTGCTGTATCAACACTACATTGGTTGAGATTACTTTTCATTTTTTGTCTTTTCATGTTTTCTCCAAAAATATAGTTTTGCTTTTGTTCCTTCCCTCCTTCTTGCAAGCTGCTTTTTTTTTTCAAAAAAAGGGAAAAAAAAAGACTCAAGCTTTAAATTTGAATCATTGGTTTGACTGGCATCTCTGGTTAATGGTCAGATATACTTAGACGCCAGAGCTCCAGAAAGTGACAAATACGATTTCTCCAATTATGAACGCACATGAGTTTTTTAAAGTCACATTACAGAAAAGGACAAGCTGACATTATTCTCTGAAGGGAAGGTATGCATGATTCTGTACCAAAGCTACCACAAGCAGATGTTATATGTGTAAATATTAGTTAGTTTTAGAATAACTAAAATTTGCAGATAGGACAAATTTTACCTTAATTAAAACACACACAAAAAATATATCACAGCTAGCATATTGTTATAATTACTTTGTCTTTCACAACAATCTTATCATAATAATTACAATCAATTCTTCATCAATATATGCAGCACAACATAGGCCAAATTTCTGTTTCATAAAGCTAATTACAAATGCTTTATTTATAAACAGGAGTAAACAGGAAGTCAGTCTTTTGGGGTTTGTTAATAACAGAAACAGTATAAGATAGTACTGATCTACATAAATGTGTATTTTCGGAAGTGCTGAATGACCTCTGGCTTCATGTAACATGTATTATGAGGATTACACTCTATTCCCTATAGAGATTGCTTATATAAAGATTGTAGAGGCATCCATTTCACAGAAAATACAGAGAATTGCTATCAGCCAACAGTTTATTGGAGAAAATGTTATTTAAAACAAATAAATATCAATATTTATGTGACTCTAGGATGTGACTTTTGACCTACTTCATACACTGCTCTACTTTCCATTGGAAATTGTAGGCGATTGATCTATCTATATATATATATATATATATATATATATATATATATCCACTTTGTCCACTTTGTCCAGCTAAGCTCCAGTATTTTCAGAGTACCCTGGGCTTTTAGGTAGGTAGAGAAGATGAGCAATGTTGTCTCATCTTGGCATTGTTGCCTTTCTCCTTAATCCTTCAGGCAGTCAATTTGCAGGCAGCGAAGTGTGAAGTCCTATAATGATGGGTTATTGACCCGTTTGCTGTTTGGCAATGAGGACAGAGACAAAAAAGATAGTTCCTGTTTCCTGGGATATTCAGGTAGCTCTCTGGCACTGAGTGTAATATGACTGAAACTGATACTCTTTTTGTCTAATGGCTATACAAATATTAGCAACTGTTTGAGTGCAGTTGAACGTAATCCTTTTCATCTATTTTTGTGTGTGTGAGTTAGGGGGGGACAGCTCTTTGCTTGCTATTTTTAGATTCCTAAATTAAGCAAAATACACCAGAAGGTGTGGATTAACAACTTATATGTCAATGACACAGAAAAATTTATAGTGGTATCACATTTTGGTATTGGACACAAAGAACTGTGTATGTTCAGGCTCTCTCTGGATACCAATTTACTTCTATTACTTATTGTAGGGTCTATCATACAATATAAAGTGCTTTGAGGTGACTGTTATTGTGATTTGGTGCTGTATAAATAAAATTGAATTGAACTGAACTGAACTGACATTTAACGTAAAAGTTAAAATGACCTTTTTGACAAAATAAAACAAGTACGAAAAAGTATTAATATATTCCAGTTCCATTAAAAAATAAATCTGTACTGGTTTACTTACCGTTATTAGAGAGTTTTTCAGTCACATCAAATGTTAAAGCTGTCTGTGGCAGAACAATCAAACAATCAAACAAACAAAGAAATCATTTAAGTATCAGGGTATTCAGATGTAATATTCATATCCCATAACTCAGTTTTGAATTTTCTTATTTTATCCTTTCTCTCTTTTTTAACTTTTTTTTTTCTCATTTTGCAGAGAAAAAGTGAGGCTTGCTATCTCATCCAGAAAAAAATTACATGAGCTTCTTGAAACAAAGTTGTGCGCCCTTTTTTGTCCAGGTCTGCTCTCTCTCTCTTCCTGTCTCTGTCTTCCTTTCTCTCTCTGCTCTCCATGAGATTCTAGTGGTTATCTATCTTGACATGAAGGAGGGAAAGCCTCAGGGTAACACTTGACAGGGATTCCTTTCCATGATTCTTGGCAGCTCTCTCCATTCCCTTGCTGTCACTGTAGGGGAATATAAGGGAGTCATAAAAGAATGCTGTCATGTCACTGTCACAAACACTGTATGGAACCAAGACGTCCCACACCAATGCAGACTGTGAGCTACAAAAATGTGTTTTGTGTGTTCTGACTAGGGTAAAGAAAAGATGTACTTCTGTCTTTGCCTGCCAGTATAAGTTTTCATATAAAGTCACTTTTTGGTCAAAAAATTCCTGCATAGTAAATACCAACACTGATGTCTCCCAGTATATCTGGCATATATCTTCACCAAGCATATCTTTTTAAGGACACATATTAATTTGAAATCTGATACAGTGTGTTTGCATATAATTAGAACAGTACTTTAGGCAAATCCAGCATGTAATTTTCATGCAGAGATTAGGGTTAAGATCAAGGCTAGGGCACCGTTAAAAATGGACAACATTTATCAACAACATCCTTTATTTATATGTAATTTATGATACCAGGCTGTCATGTTTAAGACAACAATCAGTTTCTGGAACACAGCTGCACAAATGCACTATTACTGGATAATTATTCAAAACCCATATACACAGTGGCAAAACTATTTTCATTGACTGATTATTTGAAATTGCACCAGGGACAACTGATCCCATTTTCAATAATAGGATGCTGGTTCCTGTCTCCGAATACAACCTGTAAGCCTGTCTGTCACACCACCACTGTCCTCACTATCCACTGCAGAGACTTCTATATCAGTCCTTTACCTCTCACCTTGTTACTAAGAGTCCAGTGAACAGGGAACAAAAACAGAAAAAAACACTTCCTATG
This sequence comes from Etia nguti, assembly GCA_015106755.1. Classification (NCBI taxonomy): domain Eukaryota; kingdom Metazoa; phylum Chordata; class Actinopteri; order Cichliformes; family Cichlidae; genus Etia; species Etia nguti. The sequence continues at coordinate 17,372 of VUQG01043180.1, forward strand.
TAGGCAATAAAATGCTAGGGTCTTGGCTTTGGAAAATGTGAGGTTCAAAACAACATTTTGTACTCTAGATGACAGACACAACAGAAAATAGAGGTTTATTTTTGCTTATTATCAGTCTTTGGTAACAAACAACTTTACTGGAAAGATTTGATCTTGGACATTCAAGATTAAAAATTCGAGATTCAAGAGCTTTATTGTCAGTACAACAATATACACAATATACAGTGTACCAAAATGCTGTTTCACCCCAAGCCCCCCATGGTGCATTTATAAGTATATAAAAGATGTATCTCCAAGAGATATAAAACTAGGAATTACAAATAAATAACTTGCTAAATTTCGGTAGAATTAAGGGATAAAAAGGTACTAATTACTAACTATACAATACTATACAATACTATAATGATAACTATACAATACTAACTGTACAATAAACAAAGACAGGACAGAGACAATACAAAGTGGATTGTGCAGTAGGTATAGCATACCAGATTCAAGTTATGGTCAGGATATTGTAGACAAGACAGAACGAAGACATGTGCAAGATGCGAAATGTGCAAATATAGTATAATTTAGATGTGTGTTCAGTAACTATGTGACTGAACACAGTCGGTATGCTCAAATAAGCATACCGGCCCAGTTTGTAGTGGATTTGTGGAAGTTTCTGTTGTTTTTGAGTCTTTTGGTGAGTATTGTAAGGTGTTTGTAAAGGTGTATGTGTACATCAGTCCTTTGGTGGTAGTGAGTTCAGGGCTCTGACTGTTTGGGAGAAGAAGCTCTTGAGGTGTCTGGTCGTTACGGTTTTGATGCTGTGAAACTGTCTGCCAGATGGAAGGAGGGAGAACAGTGCATATGAGGGGTGGAAAGTGTCTGTCGTAGAGTTGGGAGATGGGTGGGAGAGGGCCTCCAATGATCCTCTCTGCTGTTCTCACTATCTGCTGCAGAGACTTCTTTTCAGCAAGGGTGCAGTTCCCGTTCCAGATAGTGATTTAGCAGCAGAGGACGCTCTCAGTGGTTCCCTGGTAAAATGATGTGAGGGTGGGAGGAGGGAAACTGGCCTTCTTCAGTTTCCTTAGAAAGTGAAGACGTTGTTGGGCTTTCTTCATGATGGTGGTGGTGTTCAGGTTCCAGGAGAGGTCATCTGATATGTGCACACCCAGGAACTTCACACTGTTGACCATCTCAACAGCAGATCCGTTGATGTGCAGTGGGGTGTGGGCCATTGAGCTCTTCCTGAAGTTAACAACCCTCTCTTTAGTCTTCTGAACATTTAGAGACAGGTTGTTATTCTGACACCAGTCCGCCAGGTGTTGTACCTCCTCTCTGTATTCAGACTCATCGTTGTTGGTGATGAGACCCACCACTGTTGTGTCATCTACAAACTTGATGATGTGATTTGAGCTGTACTGTGCAGTACAGTCATGTGTTAGCAGGGTGAACAGCAGTGGACTAAGCACACAGCCCTGCAGCGATCCTGTACTCAGTCTGAGGACTTTGGAGGTTTTATTTCCTATGGAGACAGACTGGGGCCTGTCAGTTAGGAAGTCCAAGATCCAATTGCA
>VUQG01043181.1:0-22633 GCA_015106755.1 Etia nguti
GGTATATAATGATGTGCTCTGTGATCGCTAGCGACACAGCTATGTTAGCATAACATAAACACAGTGAAGCTGGAGGATGAATGCTAACTTTTTTCCACTGGATAACAGTTAACGGAAGGGTTCCTGATGGTTAGGGACAAATGCAATCGCATGGCAGGATGCTGTAAACGGACCAAACTTCAGTCAGGAGAACAACTGAGATAATCCATCCACAATACGAGGTTAGTCGTTAATATACTGCAACAACATGGGAATAGAGCAGCTGCAAGAGAATTCAACATTAATGAATCAATGGTACGGAAGTGGAGGAACCAAGAAGAATGAGTTGAGTAAAGTTTGACTTATCTGACTGTTTTGTTTCATTTAATGTGCCTTATAATCCGATGCGCCTTATGTAAGAAAACAGACCCATTCATCGACAGTGCGCCTTATAATCCGGTGCGCCTTATGGTCCGAAAAATACGGTATACGATAATATAATATAGATAGATTCATATGACTCTGGTAGCAAAGAGAATTGAATTTTGGTTTGCTTTTCCTGAAAATCTTTCCTGTCAACCCACATTTTTTATGGTGTCATATGATGACCGCAAAACAAGTCAGTTGGCTTTCCCCTTTGTTCCTTACCAGATGTTTGCTGTGATGGCTGAAAATCAGTTAAAGATTAGGCGTTTATTCATTGTACCATTAATGTGTTTTTGTTAGTTTGCAGATTTACTGGTTGAGTGTTTGGAGAGTTGTTGCGGTTTCCGTTTATTAAGATTTTCTTTGAATTAGGCCCAAGTTTTTATTGTGGGTTTTTCCAGTCTTGAATGGCAAAGTCCACCAATGCCCCCAAGCCTCAAGGAAAAGGGGATGAACACAGTGTGAGTGTTCATACATTCAGTGATTCTCTTTCTTCAGTACCTTTCACCAGCAGCAAAAGGAGCCATCTGTAGCCTTTGTCTTAGTTCAGGGATAAGCCAAAGCCATTTCAGTCCTCTCAGGACTGATCTGCGGTAGGGCTGGTGTCTTCATAATCCTATTAGAAGTGGGTGATTTCTTAAGATCCAACCAGGGGTATGGAAGGCAGATAAAATGAAGTTTTTGGACAAAGAGCACATGAGAGCTTCACTCTATTCACTTGATAAGGATATTTAGTTTTGTGAAAATCTGACAGATGAAGCAAGAAAGCAAATGGTCCTTGCTGAATGCTACTGATGGTTGTGAATATCAATCTGGAGCTAAGTAAGAGGACTTTTGATTATAAGTTTTAACTACATATTTAAGGATTCGTTGTATTAAAGATCATTGCACTCTGGAACTGGTCAAATTACAGTAAAATCAGTTTAGTGTGTAATGACAAATCCACAGAGAATAAAAACACTATAAAAACATATTAAAATACTATACAACATACTACCCCGTGATCAGAAGGTCAGGAGTTCGAATCCACTGAACGACTACCCTGAGGTACCCCTGAGCAAGGTACCGCCCCCACACACTGCTCCCCGGGCGCTGCACTGGTGGCTGCCCACTGCTTCACTGAGTGAATGGGTTAAATGCAGAGAGGAATTTCCCCACGTGGATCAATAAAGTATAGATTATTATTATTATTATTATTATTATCCTTTTTACTAGAAGTTGTTTCTTTGCAAAACACAAAGAGCTAAATAAAGTAAATTGCTCATTATATATAATAAAACTAAATCAAAATAACTTGCAAAAAAGCAGCTATGATCATAAAGGTGACATGGGGTTTGTGAGAGCAAGAAGAGGTTTTCTGCTCCTGGGTCGGTGACCAAGTGTTTTCTGTTTAGTAATATTAATCTTTGATTTCATGATGTGTCTTTGGTAGTTCTTAGGTTTTGGTTCTGTGTTCCCTCTGTTCTGTGTTAGGATTGGGCCTCTGAGTTCAGTCTGTGGATTTCCTGTTTTGCTTTGAAGGTCTTTGTCTCATGTTAGTGTATTCTTTTTGCTTACCTTGTCTCGTCCTGCCCAGTTAGTTCCAGCTGTGTTTCCACCTGTTCCTCGTTTCCTCATGTTCCTGCCAGTGTATTTTAGTCCCTGTCAGTCAGCACTTGTTGTCGCGTCGTTAACGTTTGTTCACCCTCTTTGTGCTGTGTCTCCTCTCTTCGTGTCCCAAGTATTCTTAGTTTATAGGTACCTGTTCCCCAGTTTAGGTTTTAATTCAGTGTTTGAGGTTTGTTTTGTTTTGTCACGTTTATTGTAACGAAGAGTGTCTCCAGCAATAAAGCTACGCCCTAAGTTAACTCTCTGTTTTGGAGTCCTGCGTTTTGGGTCCTTCATCCTGCCTGCCACACAGCACAGCAATGTCATTTTCCAAAAAAAAAGAACAATTTCAAAAAGACAAGAAGTAAGAGGTTAATATGCACAACCCCCCCGTCCCTACATGAAAAAAGAAACAAGAAATAAATTACCTTAAGCAGCACACTTGGATGTAATAGCTCCCCTTAGCCCCATTTGGTGTAGGCTTTTGATGTCTTTCAACACATTAAGTTGCTTTTGCCACCTGTAAATTTGATGATGTAGCTCATTCTCACATCAGAGAGTGTGAACATCAGATTGATTTTTTTTACTAGACGTTCATGAATGCAGGCAGAAATCCATGTTATTTTCATAGAACAGTGTGAATTGCAGCTGACTTGCCAATATTTCCGCTGTCCACAACATAAATTCTATAGCTCATGAAAAAGAGAGAACTGCCTTTCATTTTGTACTTTCGTAAAACTGTTAGTGTCATTTATTTGGACAGGAGGTCACTCTATTTATTAAAGTAGGTTAATTTTCTTTTCATGTGCCATTCAAAAGAATTTATATTTTGTTTATAGGTAGATGATTGGTCCTAATGATTTCTCTGTAAGTGACAGGGCTGTTAAAGTTACAGTGTGTAAAATCTCACCTGTAGATGTCAGTAGATTGCATACTGTAGTAAACTAATTTCTGTTTTCTTACCCATCCCAATTCAAGTGCATTATTTTACCAATGTTGGCTACCGTAGAACAAACAACTCTGTCATTGTTGTTGGCTGCCATTCATCTGAAGTGAGTGTAGGCTGTGAATCTACTGTTTAATTCCGCTGGAGGAGGCTGTAAAACCATGTGAAAGGAGTCCAATACAAGTCAGTGAGTCAGTTAAGCTCACTTCTGTAAGACAGCGATACTGAGCTGAGTTGTTTGGGGGACAGTGTACAACTAGAAATGCGTAATATATATCGCAAACTGCCGTACCTGTAAGGAAAACGAACATAGAACACCTGGAACACAAAAATTTAAAAAGGCACAGATACATAAATCTACAATCTGCTTATTGTGTGTGTGTGTGTGTGTGTGTGTGTGTGTGTGTGTGTGAGTATGAGTGTGAGAGAGAGAGGAAGAGTGTCAAGCGTGAGTGAGTATGTGTCTTTGTCACAAAATGTACCTGAAAATGAGGGTGGGAAGCCTAGATCAGGGTCCCATGGCTCCACGCGCAGGCAGCCCCCCCACCCCGCAACACAGAAGAGGTCCAAGGCACCCTGGACTACCAAGGGAGTGGGTCAACGACGACGCCGGAACATCCAACCATGCTCCCAGGAACCAACAAGAACCAACAACCAACCACCCACTCACTAATGACACACAGAGACACAGGAAGACACACATGCACCCCTCCCCCCCGAGGTGCCAGTATAGTGTTTTCTGTAGAGAATTTTGTATTGTATAAGTTGTAAGTTGGTGTGTGACCCATTTTTCCTGTATGATGGATTTCGGTTGCTGATATTCAAGAAATGTATTGTTGCTGATTCCATATTTTGATACAAGTTCTTCAAATGAAATCCAGTTTTCATCTTGTATAACATTTTCTAGATTTTTTTTTTTTTTTATCCCTTTCTCTTGCCAAAAATAAAAATTCAGTATTTTCTTTTTCTGACAAACATCTGGATTGTTCCAAATAGGTGTTAGTTTACATGGGATGAAGACGATGAAGACTTGGTTATTTTTAAGAATTCCCACCAGAGCTGTTTATGCTAAGTCTTCTAAAGCAGTTATGATGTTTAATACTGGAGCTTATGAAAAGCAAATTAGAGATTTTTACTTTTCCACACAATGCTTGTTCTATGTCAAGCCAAGTGCCTTCCAGTAAGCTTGGTTTAATGCATCTTGAAACATATAGCAATCTATTGGATACGAAGTAGTGATAAAAAATTGGTAGTTCTTGACTACCATTGGGTTTTTGTAGAATTTTGATCTGTGATGGTTTATTTTTCCATAAAAATTTCAAAATGTTAGAGTCTAGTGATTTAAACCAAGTAAGGAGGGTTTATTAGGGATTAGTGAAAACATAGTTTATTTTAAACACAATCATCATTTTAAAAGTGGCAACTTTTCCCATGAGAGATATAGGTAACGTTCTCCAACATGTGAGATCATGCTCTGCCATTTTCAGTAAAGGAATATGATTCAACTGTACCAGGTCTGAGAGCCTGGTGTAAAAATGTATACCTAGATATTTAATGTTACCTGACTGTAGTGGAGTGGTAGTGTTTTGAAAATTAGAATTCAGAGGCTAAACTGCTGATTTACCCCAGTTGATGGAATAGTGTGATATATAGGGGAACTTGTCTATAAGTGTGATCGTCTTTACGAGCAAGGTTTCTAAGTTCCTGAGGAAAAGTAATACATCATCAGCATATAGGCTTATCTTATGGTGTGTATTTTCAGTTTGAACTCCTTTGATATCTATATTTTTGTCGGATTGCTGCCACTAGTGGTTTGATTAAAAATAGCAAAATGTGAAGGGGAAAGTGGGCAGCCCTCTCCGGTGATCATCTGAAGGTTTAAGCTTTGTGAAGTAAGTTCATTTTTTCTAACACAGCCTTTTGGGGAGCTGTACAGTGTTTTGATCCAATCTATGAAAAATTAACCAAATCAACATTTATGTAGAACTGCTAATAAAAATTTCCAGTGTACCTGGTCAAATGCTTTCTCTGCATCAAAAGAGACTACTGTGGTTTCTAATTTATTGATAGAGCAATATTATATTTATTAGTCTACGTGTATTATTGGCTGAGTGTCTACCCTTGATAAAACCTGTTTGATCATGATGTATAATGAATGGAGTGAATTTTTTTTCTATTTTTTTTATTCTTCTGGCAAAGACTTTGTATTTTAAGGTCTACATTTATAAGTAAAATTGTGAATTTATTATCGAACACTTGAGCCTAAGGTTAGCTGGCATAATGTTAGCTTATAACCAGCTGTTGTTATTTAGTTCGTCAGCTGTCCAGAGATGGGAGGGTTGCATCTCTAATCTGCTGACAAGAAGTACTTGTGACAATATTGGAAATATCTATACACTTTTTAATGTGTTAGTGACCCGATTTTAATTCAGGAGATGAGGGTTGAGGAGGGAAAGGTTTTATCCCAATGCTAGTGGCTTTGTTGCTTTTTTTTTCATTTTTGCTTCTTAGGTGAAGTGGAGGCCTTCTCAGATGATACTACATAGGTATGGTCCTTTATATCTTGAGACTGAGGGAGCAGACATGAATTAAAAGTCTTCAGTGAGTTCTCCTCTCCTCCAGTGTTAGTGTTTGACACATATGTGGCTGGTCTCAAGCCACAGAAAAAAAATGCAAATAGGCGAAACAGTGATGTCCATCTCAGCCAATGTATTCAAGATAGGGGGCTTCTATAAACAAGCAGCTACTCCTATGTATTTTTAATGGAGTAATTTTTAGAGAATATATAAATTTGTTTGAAGATGCAATTACACACTAATCAATATATATTTATAACATATATTTATGTCCCCCCCCCCCTTTTTTTGAGGGGGAAATGACTGACAGTAATATTTATGTTTTAAATCTGCTGTTACAAACTCCCCCAAAAGGCTATCAAACTCGTCTGCTGCTGATATACTGACAATGTAAGTTGATGTTTTGGCATGTGATCAGGGAGAAAGAGGTTGTTCTGTAAGAAAACAAAAGCAGCGAGTCCTGCAAAAATCCAACTTTTGACAGCTGCAGAATCGTACAGCGCATTTTTGAGGTCGTGAGGTGGTGAGCTTGTGTGTGGGGGAGACGATTCACGTGCGTGCACTCCTGTTATTGTTTTGATCTGACCTTGGCATCACCCGACTCTTCTCTTGCGTGGACAGAGTTTCACTTGTCACATGTTGATTCTCTATGCTTTTGTTCACTTTCCCTCTGCCTCTCTTTCTCCCTCTCACATACACACTATGGTGCTTCAGCTGCTTACTCTAAGCAGGGAGGCAAATGGAAGAAGATGAGAAGCTCATACTCGTGGAATTAATAACAAATAATTCTGGCTGAAGGCTGGGTGGTTGTTCTGGGAACAGACTGGGATGATACTGGAGAAATATTTACCACACAGTAGGAGAAGAGCCAGCAAACACAGCTAAAAACGCACATGCACACACGTTCCCAAAAGGTTGCATGATCATTGCACCCTGTTTTCACTTCTACATGGAAAGGAAACACAACATTTGAGGAACTTGTGAGTTTGTACACTCTCACTCTGTGTGTGTGTTCCCTTTTTACCTCTCCTGCTGTTCTCTTTGTACCAGACAAGTCACAGCTGCATTCACCGCAGCTTAAACCACCTGTGCTGTCCCAACATTCATGTCTTATTTTGTTTTAGTTTGGTACTTTAGGAAATGCGCTTATCCACCCCTCTTGGAGGTGGAAAAGCCACATCAAAAAGTGGATACCACTCTTTTTGTTTAGCTTAAAGATGCAAAACAGCTTTCAGTTGTTATCTAGCCAGCTTTTAAAGGTTTTAGGCTGTGTTCAAAGAGTAAACATGTATTTTAATTTAAACCAAAAGAACAGGACCATGTTTGCCACAGCTCTGCTCAAATACCAGGGGCATTGCTGCTGGTAATTTTCCTTCAACTCTTTCACATGTTGGAGGATTTGGGGTTTCCCAATTTTTTTTTTCTCTTGAATTTCACTCTTTCCATAATCTTCTACCACTGCAAGAAAAAAAAAAACAAAAACAAAAAAACGAGGTCTGTGTTGGAAGAATACTACTTTCCCCATTTTTTTTTGAGAGCAGGATAGTAGAAAATGGGACAAACGTCAGTAAAAGCTGCCATATTTTTTCCCCCAGTTTTTAAACTACTAATTTACCTTCATTACTTGAGTAAAAGTGAAAAAGAACAGGATGTAACATGTGCTCAGAGCAGAAAAGTAAACTTAATTTAATATGAAATTAACACAATTAAATATATAAACTTCAATTCTAATAATAATTATGGATGTGCTCAGCTTTAACATCTGTTACACAGAACACAAGCAGAGAAAAACACAACACATAAAATTAATACAAACCATACAAAATCAAATGTTCTCTTGCTAAAAAGTTTACATAAAGGTTTCATTTTGGAACTGTTTTTCAATTATTAATAAAACCAACAGTACCAACAATAATTTAAAACGTAACATGTTTACTATCTATCTAGCATCTTATATTAACATGTAGTTATTAGCAATTTATATTGACATGCTTCACTAACCAAACCAACCAACGGAAAATTGCCGCTTTTGTAGTCATATAGGTCTTCCAATCTGACAAGCTGCAGTTTACAATCATCTCCCGTGCTGTTGTCATACTGGTCCTGGATTGTGATGATAAAAATTTGCCACAGAAGTGTTTTTCCTGAGCTTTTATATTTCAAGTGAATGGGATTCACCAGTAGACAATCCAAAAGCATAACGCCTAGGTAAGGATGGTTTTGTGCCCTTCATGTGCCCTACACATCTGGTTACACATCTGGTTACACATCTCACCACAGTGAGAGCACCTTTGTCGTTGGATTCATTGAGTCTGTTTAAGGCTTTAAGCGAGTCCTGCGTGTACTGGACTACATGTTCATGACAGTGTAAAGAAGGCACAATCTTTCTGGTTCCAGAATCAGGTCAATATGTGCGAGCTATGAAAACGTGTTTCCACCACAGGAAAAAAAAGAGAACATTCAGGGAAATCAAAGTCAAACTTCTGAGTTATTATCTCAAAAATTTAACTAACCAATTCAAACTTTTGAGTATGTCGAAATTTTGAGATAGTGACCTGAAAGTTTGAATCACTGACAGAATTTTATTTATTTATTTTTTTCAGTGGAAGAACCAAGTTTACATAGGGAACAGACAGTTTGTGGATCACAAAGAGACATTTGCTGTATCTTAAATTATACCAAATTAATTTACAATGAATGAGTCTAGCTTTAATTTGAATTTCACTTCCCAAATGAAAGGATTTGTGTTAAACCGTCCACTGATATCTGTACATCTTTAAACCCACACTGTGTGAGCGTATTTCAAAGCCTAGGAGGATTTCACTCAGCACACCAAGTGCCAAGAACAATTTAGGAAAATACCTTTTAAATAACCAAAACTGGATAGGAGAACTACTGGGAGACATGTGAGGTGAGTGTGGTGGAGTGTGGAACTTGGCACCGATACAGACCCTGTTCTGGCACACTGAGCTGCTAGGCAGCCGGAGGGGAGGCAAACCTCCACGTGAGGTGCCACAGACACATGCGCGATATGATGGACACACACACACACTGGCAAAAAATCTGTATGCATTTATATACTACACACAGTATAAAGCTACAATGTTGAAAACTCATGCATAAAAAGACAAAAGGATAAAAACAACCTTTAAAACCATGGCTAAAAGTTTCCTCACAATGTGCCCCTTGACTTAAAAATACTGAGATCATTTTCTGTGGTGGTGGCAGGGAACAAACTATGGGGGTGCTTTTCCAGTATTTCCAAGTAAGCACATAAAAGATTTCCATAGAACAAACACCACAAAGGAACAGGCCTGCTTGTTATCACTGTTCATATTGTTTTCTCACTGGGTTTCATACTGTATTCCCCTCTCCCCCTTACCATGCGGGTCTGTTTTCACACTTGTTTACTGCTGTTGTGATCTAGAGTACATTTACACAATGCTTTCCTTATCAAAGTGCATGTGTTTACCACTGGGGAATGATGTAAACGCCTGTGCTGACGTATGCAGGGAAATGGGAGAATAATTTACGAGTGAATGGAACCACATGCGCTTGTCTGAAATGGGCACAACTACCTGTGCTGTGCATGCTGTGCTGCAATGAAAGGGAAGACTCACTCCCATCTTGTCACAAGCTGATGCCTGGCCAGGGCCCCACTGATGGTACATTCAAATGCACTGGGTACCCCTTTGGCATCCCTTTGTGCAGCACAGTCAAACAGTCTTGAATAGATGTCCTTCAGTGAAATAGATGCCATGAGATTGCAGTCAGATGTTCTCTGGTGGTGGTGTCACTGTCGCGGGAGTCTTCACTGTGGTAATGAAGAAAATTGTAGAGAAACTTGTTGCAGATGGGAGAAGTTTACCCTCTAACATCTGGTAATGTTATAGTTTAATCCAAGCTGTGACTTTGCTGCACTCGGGGGTTGAAGTTGGCCTGAATGATTATTAATGGCACCTTCACTTATTTATTTAGCAATTAAATATGATAGGAAAATTAATACGTAATGCTGTCAAGTAAGTTAGGTTTTTTTTTTGGTATGTGGTACAGCCTGTAGTTGCTTCCAGTTGCAGGCATAGAGATTTCTCTTTCATCCGAGTGATGTGCGCATGGTGCAGATGTTGGTTGTGGTACTTATCTCGAAGTAAGAATAAACAGAGTGATTTTTTTTAAGTGTTTGATAATTTAAAATACAACTTTTCAAACAGCTCAATAAATATAATCAAATGAATTTGGGTTGCAGGAGGAAGTAGGAGCACCTGGAGAGAGCCCAAGCAGACAAAGCAAGAAAATGCATATAGAACTCCACACTGATTAATTAAAACCCAGGATCAGCTTGCTGTGAGGCAATGGTGATAACTAATCTGGGTTTAAAACCCTTCATGGTACAGAGTCAGCAGAGTGTTTCATGATATTTTCCTGGCATCTGATTCTGGTAACTATGTGGTTATTCTTCTGCTTGATCAACCACTGCTTTTTATAGCTAACCATCCAAATATCTTGTTAACAGCATCTTGTGCAAATAATGCTTTGAAAGGGTTTAGTTAATATTTAGTTGGTAGAAGGATTTCTGTCACCTTCCTCTGCTCCCTTCTGGGCTCGTGTGGTTCCACAGGGTTTTATTTTGGGACCATTGCTTTTCTTACTTTATCTCCTTCCACTGGGACCCATTCCTAGAAGGCATGGGAGCTTGCTACGCTGACGATGGTCCCTTGACCCTGTATGTTAAGCCCATAGTGGACTTTATAATGGACAGTGATTTTAAAGTGGACAGTGGACAGATAAATTGGTGCACCAGTTAAGTCTAGCTTCTTTCATTTAAGGCCATGGGCAAAGGTGAAACCTGTCCTTTGTAGGCAGTGATACATGCTTTTATCATGTCTTAGCAGGATTACTGTAATGCACTTTATGTTGGAACCAGTCTTGCCTCTCACATCTGGAGTTGGTTCAAAATGCTGCTGCTCATCTTTTAACTGGAACATATAAAAAAGAGTGCAACATAGCCCTTCTGGCTTGCATGAGACATTGATCTCCTTGTTTTTATTGTATTAGAGTAGTTTTTCTTCTTGGTGTTGTTTTTCTACTTCTTATTGTTTTGAATGTATTTATTCAATTTTGTGTACATCACTTTTTGTCTATTATCACTGTGTTTAAAGTGGTTTATAAATAAAGTCGACATGGTACCAATCCACCGTGCTGTGCCCCAGTGCAGTCTAAAAAACAGTCTTATTTTGCTCTTTTTTGGACTTCTCCAACTCATGAAGGAAATATTTGATTTAGCTTGCAGGAACATGCTGCTAACTCACGCGGGTAGAATTTTGGTATTGTAGCTCAATCCACAACCAATCACGCTACGCTAACATGAGGTAAAAATGAGGATTCCAGATATTAATGCAGTCCAAAAAGATAATAGAAAAATATTGTCTTGAGCGAACAAAAACTGCATATGAATGTGTTATAAACTGAACAATGAGTTAGAGAAGCCTTCAGTAATTAACCATTATCTTACCAGGAAAACTAAACCAAGTAATTTTGTGGGTTTCATGCATGAAAGGAATTATGGATTGTCAGTGTTTACACCCCATATAAAAAGCTCCATCAACTCACTTTGATGGCATGCATAATGAATGTTCACATGCATGGACAATGTATGGCTGGGTAGACAGATGGGTGGGCCATCAGTCGAACTGATTGACAGAAGAAGAAATAAACACACCAGCACACACTTCCCCCGGAGAGTGTTTGATTGACAGTTGGTTGACTGGAGGGGGTAGGGTGGGGTCTTTGTATTCAGTGCACTCTGCCACAGCTGCCACTTCTTGACTACTTAGTACATGAAGACTCCTGCACACATGCATATATATGTAAACAGAGACATATTTACAGTAGATGCACACATCTATGCTTAGAAGCATTTGCAACCATGCTCATGTTTGTCTGCTCACTGACATATTTACACATGCTAGTGCATAAATGCACACAAAACCATTCAGTCGGTCAGTGCATAATGTAGCAGCACCTCCAGTGTTTATACTTGCTATTAATCTAATCAATAGTCTAATCAATACATTGATGAAATGCTTCCACCTTACAACCTGACACATGTGTGTGCATCACCATAAATTAATCACATGGGAAAGACCCTCATCTGTGTCTGTTGAATATTTTCTGCCTTCAGAGATGATTGATCATATGCACAACCATCAGGTGGAATCATTAGCGCATGCTGAGAGTGTGTTCATGAACCTCCCTCTGCCAAACACGCAAGCCAAAAACACACAAACTGACCTTTGACCTAGGAGTAATTAGGCCCTCTGAGGGCAGTGGGAATGGGCCGTAAATGCCACTGAACACTGACATTCTCATCCAGTGTGAGGTTACCAAGAGGCCAAAGACAGGGAAAGACAAAAAGTGATGAACAGATAAATAGATTGACAAATGGAACATGAGTTGAATGGAGAGGCAGAAGGATGGTCTGGTTGACCTTCATCCTCGTAGAAGATTGACTTAAAGCAGCTGCCCCCTCCTATAAGTATTTTCTTGACTATTGCCCTTGTAAATTCTGAATACCACTGAGGCAGTAAGAGTTATTCTTCAAAACACAGTCTTGGAAACTTTCAGTGGTAATCATGAAGTTGCATGACCTCCGTAGAATACCTTGGACCAAAATGGACTTAAACTGATCCTTTCCACTTAAAAAAAGAAAAGAAAAAAAAGGTGGGCATGGTGGTGGTCATTGCAGGGTGTTACAATTAAAAATAAAAGTTGTTCTTTGTTTACAGCAGCTACGTGTACAGATATAGCAGTTGGAAGGCATAAAAATGATGTTATAGATTGACCTTTGTGACCAAAAAACATCTAAGAAGGCTCTTTTTAGGCATTCAGGTAAACTTTTATACTTCCTGTCATACACGTGAGCCAGCCAGCTAACCAATAACAACCTTTCAACATCAAGCTGACCTCTCACTGCCTTGGTGGGTGATGCCATTTCATGGTTACTGACTCTTGTGTGCCTGTGTGTGTGTATTAGGGGGTCACCGGTGGAAAATAGAGTTGTCAGGCAGAGTTTAAATCATTGACGTGTTCAATCATGTCAGGCTGGGAGGTGAACCTCCTGAGTAAAATATACCTACAAGGTTAATTTTCAACCCTGAAATAAACACAGAAAACAGAGAGACCTGTACACGTGGCTGGATATACTTTGATGACATAATTGCTCTTCTTGTTGAATGTTGTGCAGTCTCAATTATTGTTATCTTATATATTAATTAATAACTATTATGTGGTACAACTATTATAAATTTGGAAAGTTTTGACCATGCTCTTTTTTAGATTTATGATTTAAGAAGAAGTAGTTTGGTATAACTTGTCAGAAACAAATCTAGCCCTGGGGTAGATTTAGGAAATTCGCAATTCAAAGTTCAATTATAGAGAGCAGTAGTAATGTTAAACACTGGCAGCTAAAAAAAACAGTCTCACACCAAAGTGAAGGTAAGCCTGGAGTCCCTGTAAGAAATACGAAGTGGGATCATAAAGTTCAGCAACTGCTCATAAAAACTGAAATACCTGACATAAATGTTACTTATCTCCCATTACAGGCAGTCTCTTGGAGAGTGATGCACCACTGTCAAATAGCTGATATTTTAGCTGATATTTAATCCTCCAAAAATGGGAAGACAATGCATATGCCAAAATCTAGCAAGTAGCCTTACAGTGTTGAGCAAAGATTGTTCTTGTGTGCCCCCCAAACAAACAGAAAACAAAACAAAACAAAAAAACTTGGAAAATTATAGTGAATAACCCTGTAAATTGAAAATAAACTATTAAAACAAGTCCTGGTAGTGCTCCTGAGCTGATGTGAGCCTATATGATGGAAAACTGTGGACACTAAAAACGATCGTTAGGTCTCCAAGCTGCAGTCGGAGCAGGAGATCGTCTACATTTATATCAAGTACAATTTATGATGTTTTTATGGGAAACATCTTGATCACTACTACTCTTTTTTGCTTTCTTGCCAACTGACAATAAATAGACAGAAGGCTAGTTCCACCTATAAGGGGGTTTTAAAAAAATACAGACCCAACAAGAAGTTAGCATATTAGCAGTAAAGCTAATATGCTAACTTCCTGTTGGCTCTGTATTTATTCATTCTGTATAGTGGTAGCACTCTTCTTACTAAGCCAGACAATTTAGTGTATTTCTCTTAAATGTAAATTCTAAATGGCTCACATAATTCATCATGCTTTCCAACAGCTCTTATTGTGTGTTTTTCTTTGCTTATTACAGGTACATTAATCATTTTGTCCCTCTTTTTCTTTCTCTTACACCCATTTCCATTTTGCTACATGTTTCTTTTGCCTTCTTTCTTAATTTGAATCTTTTTCCAGAATAAACTAAGAGCAAATTTAAACATAACTCAAAAATATGACAGAAAGCAAATGGAAACTGTCCTCCTATATGTAGCAGCGAATGTACGGCCTTCTTCTCCACTCTGTGGTTGCGAATCATCCGCTGCCACTAAGTGACAGACTGCGCCTGGTCTGCTCGGCGGGAGGAAGAGCAGAGACGGATACTCATATCTCACTGCCTGCCAGCCACACCGCAGGAGTCATCTGCTGTAATAGGCTTGAGCCACACACATGTTGGAGAGAAGCCTATCCACGTGCACTCGAGCCACATATGGATGCACAAAGTGGACATGAAAACATGCTACACTTGCACACGGACAATGCACATGCAAAGTTGCAGTTAAAAGATAGAACCTGAATGCCATACGTGCATGCTAAATAAATGCATGTATAACATACACACACACAACATTAAAAACACTGATAGTGAATTAAACAACATCAATAATTTCTTTACAATGTACTGCTCTGCTGGGAAACCATTCATGCGCATCTTACTTTGACATGACCTTCCACATTCAGAGTAAGTCCTACAGGCAATGCCACTGTTAGGCAGAAATATGCCTTCCACACGGCCCCGCTTGAGGAACACAATCAAGAATCCAAGGCATTGAAGTATGGCTTTCAAACTCCTGATGCAGGACGGTCCAGAACACCTCATAGGTCCTACATCTGTGCCCCAATATGCCAGAGCTGTTTTGGTGACATGACAAGGACCTTCACAATACCAGACATGTTGTGACTGATCAGAGCACTTATAAATTCACACTCCATAGGGGATGTCTAGCGTAATACGTTTTAGTAACACTCTACTGCGACTGCTGCAGTGTTAGCCCATATGGATGGATCATAGTATTAAATAAAATGACTCAAATTTAGATCTGGAATGTTAAGACGTGTTTATACAGACATCAAACCTGGCACATGCCACTGAGCTAATGGACGCTACCAAAGTTAAAGGCATCTCTGAAGTCGGCTGAGCAGTCCATCACCTATTTGATGTTTACACATGTAGAACAAAAAAGCAATTATCAGATGAGCTTTTCTCATTATTTTTTGACCATTTCTATTTCAAAAGAAGTGGTGCACAAAATGATTGAAAGTGTTGCATGGATGTAGCTTTTAAGGCATAGCTTTTAATAAAAAAAAAACAAAACAGCTTTAATGTAGTCAGTTTCAAAACAATTATTTGCAATATATTCCAGCTTTATAGCTTTATCTAGCTGCCTTTATACTGTAGACTACA
Source organism: Etia nguti (assembly GCA_015106755.1). Taxonomy (NCBI): domain Eukaryota; kingdom Metazoa; phylum Chordata; class Actinopteri; order Cichliformes; family Cichlidae; genus Etia; species Etia nguti. The sequence continues at coordinate 15,172 of VUQG01043181.1, forward strand.
TCAAGAGGAAGATCAAGAATTGCAGTTATCTTTCATCTCTCTCTTTCTATATATATATATATATATATATATATAAAGATAAAAGTACAGTGTGTATAAAGCTCAGTCAGTCTCACACAAACGCACATAAATCAAGTGCATGCCATTCTTTTTTTTCCCAAAACTTGCTGTTACTACAAGAGGGGATTTAGCTGAGCAAAATGAAAAAGAGACGGAGCAATGAATAGGTAAGATTGAAAGAAGAGATTGATCATTTTACGAGCAGAACATCACTAATATTTCTTGCTTTGGTGGTTACAGGGCACTGCTGCCACTTGAGGAGACAATGTGACATGTTTGAGGCCACACTGAAATTAATATTAAAGCATCTTCAAAATGGATGTAGTGACTATTTCTCTCACTTTTTCTTGCAAACTAAGATGCAGCTGGAGTAATGTTTCACGGTCAAGTGGCTGATTATCAAATATCTTTTGGGCAAATGAGCAATTTAATTGTTTTAAGAAGGGATAAAGATAAAAACACCTTTCTTCCCCCTCAATGTGTGATTCATCCAATGGGAAAACTCTTCTCTCCAGTACTTTGGTATAGAGTCTCTATAGACTTTCTGATCCGCCCTCTCAGAAATTGGAATAATGATCTGAATTCGCCACTCCAAATGCATTGTTCCCAAAGGACAGCCATACAACCACCAGAGCCTTAATGGATTTGGGGCAAATTTTATCCACTCCAGGACCCCAGCCACTGGAATTTTTTGTTAACTACCTGACGTGTGAGTCATCCCTGTCGCATCTATAAAATATGTATTGAGAAGATCCTCAAAGTATTCCATCCATTGCCTGACTAAATCCTATCCTATAGCTTCATCCTGGTCATGGATCACCAGACTATCTCTTTATCCTCAAGAGGATATTCAGGGGTGTGTGGGGGTTTGACCAACCAGAATACATGTATTTTCTGGACTTAGAGAAGGATTTCAATCACATCCCTCAGCATGTCCTCTGGGGAGTCCTTCAGGAGGATGGGGTATTAGGTTCATTGTTACTTGCTTTTCAGCTGACGTAAAACTATAGTAGGTGCTTGGTTGGCATTGCTAGCAAAAAGTCAGACTCACTCCTGGTGTGTGCTTGACTCTGCCAGCGCTGTCCTTTGTCACCAATTCTGTCAACAACTTTTATGAATAGAATTTCTGGGTGGGGAGGACGTCAGGTTCAGTGGTCTTATGGTGCTGTTTCTGTTTTTTGCAGATAGTGTGGTTCTGTTGGCTTCATCAAGTGATTCAACCTTCATTTGCACTGGGGTGGTTTCCAGGCAAGCGTGAAGCGACTGGGATGGGAATTAGCACCTCCACATATGAGGCAATAGTTCTCAACCAGAAAAAGTGAAGTAACTACCGTAAATCAATTATAACTGACTTCCCCAAGTGGAGAAGTTTAAGTATCTCGGTGTCTTGCTCATGAGTGAAGGGAGCGTAGAGTGTCTGCAGTGATGCAGATGATGCATTGTTGTAGTAAAGAGAGAGTCGAGCCTGAAAGTGACGCTTTCTGTTTACTGGTTGAACTACATTCAGCACCTACGCTCATCCATGGTCACAAACTATGGGTACTGACTGAGAGAACGGCACTGTGGATATAAGTGAAGAAAATGAGCTTCCTCTGAAAGGTGTCTGGATAGAGACAGAGACAGGAGAGGTAGAGTGAGAAGTCATTTAAGAAGGGCTCAGAGTAGAACCGCTACTCCCCCAGGTGATAGATGATACAGTGCAAGAGAATCATCTAGACTATATCATTATAAATATGTAACTGAAGAAATACGCCCCCATTGCACACGGGGAAACTTCTAGTCGTCCAGACGTACATTAAGAGCTTGTTGAACACATGAACCAACACTAACAGAGTAAATTATAACCCTGTAAAAATAATGGTAAAAAAACAGCCAGGGAAACAACAGCTCTTAACCTTGACCTTATAAAATGGACTAAAACACAACGAAGGTCAAAGTCCTGACTTATAAGATACCACAGCAGCCCCTTTTTTAATAAACCACAAACTATGATTGGCTAAAGGTCAAGAGTTTGGCTTTTAGCCATTGGTATGGGTTTCTGACCTCAGGTTAGCCTCAGGAAAGAAAAGCTTATTCTTTTCTCTTTATGCAGAATATAAAGTATTTAGTTGATTTTCTGTTTCATCTGTTTCAATCATACTTTAATATTTCTCATCTTTTTTTTAAACATGCATGTTTCACTCTCCCTCTCTGTCTCCAGAGCCCTGCTCCCCTTCCTATATGAAGCATTCAAGTTTTAATCATCATTTTGAAAAATACATTGTACCACGTCCCTATAGAGAATCTGGGTCATTACACATTCTTATACACGCGTAGAGAAACACACACAGTCCTGACACAAGGCTTAAGGCTAATAGTAACCTTTCTCAAATGATTCTGGGAAACTGAAAAAGTTTGCAATTTCTTGCAGAAGTGTTTTAATCTAAATTCAACTCTTTGGAATTTTTCCAATTATTATGATTTTTTGTATCAAAATATGAACTTTAAAAGACAGGTTTTCCACAGCAACTCTCCTATGAAGGGGCAGACCGTGCAAAGCCAAAGAGCGGAGTTGCAATGTGCTGAGGTTCTTAGTGTCACCATCGCCATGCAGAGTTTCAAACTTCCTCTGGCATTAACATCAGCACAAATACTGTACACCAATAGCTTCGCGGTGTGGGTTTCCACGGCTGAGCAGCTCTTGTGGATGTTACGTGTAAGTGGCCTGGTATTTTTGACCCATGTAGTGTAAATCCAATCATTGATCCCAAGAGAAGCGTTGACTGATGAGGGAATTTTATCTCCTGAAGTTCCACATTACAGCTATAATACTGATATGTATTCGATCTGGAAAGCCAGAAGCTCTCATGCACAGTATCCTGGAAAAAAACATTCAGATGTCGTGGTCATGGAGAAGGTGGAGGTCTAAAGGTTCGTCCAGACTTTGAAACGGACTCAGCTGTATAAGTACAAAATCAATGTGGTGCCATAACTCATGCTGAAAAACACAAAAATGTTGGACCGTAATTAGTGAACTTTGTGCTAACTTGGGTTATTACCGTAGGTAATTTTTAAGGCTTTAAGAGGCTAAGGCACCATTGTGTGGCATAGGATATCTATCATTGCTCAGTGGCGCCTAGGTAAACAAAGAGAAAGAGCGAGAGTTTCACATAAATGTATTTTATTTCTTTTCTTTATGCAGCAGCTTTTCCCCCTTCAAGTATGCCTTTTAGAGCAGTAATAAAAACACATTATTTCCAATGTACTTCTTTTCTGTCATACCCTGACCTTGAGCTTTTTTGTTCAACATGGGCCAAAATGAAATCAAACAACATGAAAGGAACTGCAGTTTTCCTCTCTCTCTGCTTATTGCTGTCCTCAGATAACCCTGCATTTTGTGATTCTTACTGATAGTCCGTCAGTGCACATGTATACAATATATATCCAATGTTTTATGTACACATTTAAGCTGAAGCACTAAAAGGTCTGCTTTCATGAGTGCTTTTATATTTTATTAGATATAATATAGATTATATTAAGTAAAACTATTGCAATTTCAATGTGTGAAACTGCAAATTGTGGTATTGATGACATAAATACACGGCCAGTGTTACTGATATCAATATTAATACCAATACTTTAAACTAATAAAGGCAACTTATGGAGTGGAGAAAAGTGTGTCGTGATTTATGAGATGAATCATCATCAACTCAAAATATACTGCTTGAGGTACAGTATATTTTTTTCATTTCCAAAAATTTGCATTTATTTATTCCAATACGGATACCGATGCTAGCATTGGCATCAATACTATCGATATCTGGATCGTTGCCCTCACTTCTAGTGGATACTTTTTGCTGAAACAGACTCTTTTGAAAACAATACAGTTGTTTTGGAACTAGTGTAGCAAAGTGGCCAACATAAATACACATCTAACAAGCTTCAGATGATGGAAATTGCAGAGCACAGTCACTGGTGTAAACCTGTGCAGTGCAGCGTGCAAAATGCGAGGAAAGGTTAAGGTAACTGCGTGCCCCGATGAAACAAAGAAACATACATGGCAGTAATAAATGGCAGTGCATATAAATGCATGAGCGAATCCCATCTGTGAGTGAACTTTGACATGCATGAAGCTGTGTGTTAGGGTGTGTCTGTCTGCCGTGCAGTGTCTGGAGTTTGCTGTCTGGCTTGGCACTTTTCATTGATATGACATTCCCTCTGCATGCTATGTCTATTTTGGTGTGTCTGTGACTCTGTTTGTGTGTGTGTTTGTGTGTGCGAGTGAGATGCGACAGGGACAAAGAGTTCACAGTGCTGCAGTGCTGTCTATCTCCTTCGCCACCCCATCGCCTCTCACACATTCTCCCTCCCACCTTCCATCCGCATACATCTCTCTCTCTCTCTCTCTCTCTCTCTCCCTCTGTCTCATCTCTACTTTTTTCCCTGCGAGTCGGTTTCCTTCCCCTTGAATGATCTCTCTGCATTTGTGGATGCAGTGCACCTCTCTCTCTATTTCACACACAGTTTGGGGCTGATGTACTGTCTGTATGCAGCCTCCTGCTGCTGTATGTTAAAATGATTGCTAAATTTCATCAGTCTGAGGACAATTCCTCTGTACTGCTGCAGAGTTTTTGCGCGCATTTACATCAAAATTGAGAAAAATTGCGAAAATTTAGCTTAACCCTCTGTCAGGCTCTCCTTTCTGTGTGCTCTTTGACATTTTAAGATCTGTGTGCATGTGTGTGTCCACCTCTTTTATCCCTGCTGTTCTCCCCCCATTTATTTCATTTGACCCGTCTCTCTTGTCTTCACACTCTCCCCTGCTCTGTCTCCCTTTTTTCCTCTTCATCTGTTGGCAGCATAACAGATCCTCCCACATTGTCTGTGTGCGTGTGTCACTGTATGTACTTTACCCTCTGTCTGTCTGCGTGAGTGTGTTTGTGTGTCTTTGAGACTGTTTGATGAATCCCCCCTTTTTTTAAGCTGTGGGGTCTTCCACTGAAGGAGACACTTGACGTGCGTGAGGCTATTTGGCGCTGGTGCCTGCTTGTCATGTGCAGTGTGGGACTCTGCATGGTCTGTCATGCTCTGTACCCCCATATGCATTTATCTTAAATGTGTGTTATATTTCTGTAACACAAACAGCTTGTACCCAGATGTGTTTTCAGGTGTGTGTGTGTGTGTCTGTGTGTCTAGTGACGGAAGCAGACAGTGCAAACGTGACTCAAGTGTCGGGAACGCATAGTTCAGACTACTGCGCTATCCCTCCCTCTTTCCGGCTGTCTCTCATCTCCCTCCCTTCTTGTATCCCTCCTTCCTTTCCTTCTCCTCTGCTTCTTTTCTGCTCTTTCCTTTCATCCCTCCATCTCTCATTTCCCTTTCTTTTTATTTCACTTCCTTCTCTTTTCCTCCTTCATTCTTCCTCCTAATTCCCCTTTACTTCCTCTCCTCCGTCCAGCTACCTGCACTTCCGTCCCCCCATGTTTCCTCTTTTCTTTCCCTGCTTGTCCTCCCTTCCCCTTTTTCTCCTCTCTCTCTCTCTGCCTCCCCCTTTGTCTTCCCCTCCGTCTCTTCGTCTGCGGCGACCCATCAGACGTTGATGAATAATTCAGACTGTGTTGCACTGCAGGTTTTCCCCCTCTCCGCCCCTTTGCCTATTTTCCTCTTTCCCTTGCAACGGCATCATCCCTCCTTCCTCTCTTTCCTTCAGATTAAACATTTTTCAGCACTTACTTCTCTTCGCTTAGAGTATGTATTAAAAGATTTCAACACACACGGGGCACACTGATGTGTAAAAAGAGCTCCCCTCCATGTTTAGTATTCCACAACTCGTTTTACAGGGGTTTTCTGGGTAAATGGTAAATGGTAAATGGCCTGTATTTGTATAGCGCTTTACTTAGTCCCTAAGGACCCCAAAGCGCTTTACACTACATTCAGTTATTCACCCATTCACACACACATTCACACACTGGTGATGGCAAGCTACATTGTAGCCACAGCTGCCCTGGGGCGCACTGACAGAGGCGGTGTGTGTGTGTGGGTGTCTCTCTCTCACACACACACACACATAGAGGGGTCTCCCACTACCCCTCCTAACTTCACTGCGCACCTTCATCACTCCTCTCACACGTTTTCCGTTACTACTGATTTGCAATCAGGCGAAGCACCAAAGCTCTTGAGATGTGAGTAGGAAGAGAAAGAAGCGAGTGCTGGAAGGAGTGAGTCATGGAGTGGACGGTCAGTCGGGAGCAACGTGATGAGCGCTCGGCAGCCAGGAAGCGGGTGTTCTGTAGGCTGAGCTTTCCAAGAATCCGTCTGACGTCTCACTTGATAAGCCACAACAACAACAACTCACACATTTCACCTGCTTTGCAGGACAAATGAAACTGTTTGAAAGGCTGACGTGCATCTACAAAGATAAGTGAATGATGGTGATTCCTGAAGGATATCTTTATCACTGGCCACTGCAGCTCTTAGGAGATTTAGCCAATCAATACCTTAGCATGAACACTTTTCTATATATTTTTTTACTGAAGATTATTTACAAGATGAGTCATCTCTCTCTCTCTCTCTATCTCTCTCATATATATATATATATATATATATTCATCTAAAGTGGATACAACACTGAAAGAACTAATGACCTTTACTTAAGAAAATTTACAGAGGCTGTGTATACTATATCATTGAAAGCGCGGGTGGTCCTCATGTTCTGAACACCTTGCGTGTGTCTGTGTGTGTTTTATGAGTTATGGCTTGCCCATACCCAGAAATGGGCAGTGGAATTCAGATGGAGGGATATAAATTTGGGAACAGGCTCCAGGCAGTCATTCTCCTGACAGAAAAGGTTTTAAAAAGGTAAAGGAGTGCCAGTAAAAGGAAATGAAAATGCTTATCCTTTGTATGCACAAGCTGTGTTTTAGCTATGTTTGCATTCCTACAGATGAGGCGGACTATAACAGAATATGATATCTCATGTTAGAATAATAGCAGAAAAGAAAAGAAGCCATAGAATAGAATAGAATAATCCTTTAATTGTCCCACAAGGGGAAATTTGGGTGTAACAGCAGCAAGAAAGACACATATACAAACAAACAGGACACAGAACAGAAACATACACAATTTTTACATATTTACATCAAGGACAATGGTTACCAGAAACAGAGTACTGTACAGTTATTAAATTAAATAAACTGAAATACAGATAAGAGGGAAACCCTGGTTATAGTGTGAATCGGTTGATAAAATAGTGCAAGTTACAGCGCTGATGTAAACCTCTATGTTTGTTGGGAGCAGTTCTGATTGTACAGTCTGACAGCTGCAGGGAGGAAGGACCTGCGGAAACGCTCCTTCATGCATCTAGGATGCAGCAGTCTGTCACTGAAGGAGCTCTGCAGTTCAGCAACATTTACATGCATGGGGT
>VUQG01043188.1:0-10414 GCA_015106755.1 Etia nguti
AACATTTAACAGTGTTTCCTGAAAACCCTCTCCTGTCTGATCACTTCCTGATAACATTTACATTTACAATAATTGATTACACAGCAGTGGAGAGTAGACTTTATCACAGTAGATGTCATTCTGAAAGTGCTGTAACTAAGTTTAAGAATATAATCCACCCACTGTTATCATCTTCAATGCCCTGTACCAACACAGAGCAGCTACCTGAACACTACTCCAACAGATTGGTTGGTTTTGTGGCACAAATATAACGGCGTACAGAAAGAGTTGAAGGCGCAGGGGCAGAGATGTTGAGAGCGCGAGCAACACATTGCGAGCAGGTCCGCAGAGATCTGAGCGAGAGGGGCTGCTATTGTGTGTGTATATGGATAATAGCAAACACCGAAATACATGTTTTGCACGCAGCAATGAATTTTGTTCACTCAAATTTAGCTTTTCTTCGCTCAAAATAAATTTCTCCTCAAAATGCAACACTTGCACCTGCAATTTTTTTGTACGTGCGCTCAGAATAGTGGCACAAAAATAACGCCATAAAGAAAGAGCTAGGCATAAAAGTGAAGCTATTGATTTACCAGCTGATCTATGTTCCCAAAATCATCTATGGCCAGGAGCTGTGGTAGTAACTGAAAAAACGAGATTGTGCATATAAGCACCTGAAATGTCCTTCTTTGGTGTATTGGCTCACCCTTTGAGATCATAAGCTCTGTCATTCGGAAGGTGCTTAGAGTTGCTTCTCCATACCAAAAGGATCCAGGTGTGATGGGATGAGCATCTAATTAGAATAATCCTAGGCACTTCTTAGGTAAGGTGTTTTGGGCACCTTCTTCCAGACAGAGACTCCTGGTGTTGACCCAGGACACGGTGAAGAGTTTTCCACTCTCTGCTATCGCTAATGCGTCAGCGTCCCCAGGGAATAGCTGGAGGAGCGAAGGCCAGGAAAAGAGAGGTTTGGGCATCTCTTTGGCTGCCCCCACAACCCAGACCTGGATTAGTTGCAGGAAAGGCTAGATGGACTTGCTAGGGCAAAAAGGCACAGAGGAATTCTACATTCTCATGTTATCGGGCAATGACCAAGTGCATTCAGCAAGCCTACCACCAGAGTCATTGGAGGTATCGTTGTTGTCTTCATCACCATCATCACCATCATCACCATCATCACCATCATCATCTGGAGTAAAGTGAATATACCTTGGGCTATGTCTGTCCACCTCTAACACAAATAAACACATGGAAAAAATTAAGAAAAAGCGAACACGTGATTATCGCAAACTATTATTACAAAAATTATTTAATATAACTGGAATCACACTGCTGTAACATTTTATCAGTAATGTCTTAGTCTATAGAGTGTTTATTAAATCCATTAAATTTTATGCAGGAAAATAATTTGGTTATATTTTCACCATATGCTCCAATTACAGGCCTGCCTTTGATTTCAGATGTAATGCCAAAGAACATAAGGCAATGAAAATTAGATTTTAGATAGAAGAAAATAATTCCTGCCCATTGAAAGAATGTGTGCATAAGTTTTCACACTGTGCACAAGTGTCACAGCTGATTACATGTAATCTATAAAACTTGTACTAAGCTTTTATAATGCTTATATGTGGTAATGGCCAATAACATGATGATCTATAGCTAAAGAGTGTGTGTGTGTGTGTGTGTGTGTGTGTGTGTGTGTGTGTGTGTGTGTGTGTTTGTAAGCTTGAACAGTACTTACTGTCCAAGATACACAGGAAGGTTATTGGCTTCAAAACAGTTCAATATGTCAAATAAACACCCAGCTCAGTGAACAGCTGGAGAACAGAGTGCGGAAAGCAAGAGATAGGGAAACAGGGTAGAAGGACAGAGATGAAAAGGGATGAGAACAGAGGCAGTGAGAGCTCGGGGAGGGTGAATAGAGATGGATAGAGAGGACAAGAATGAGAGATGACTGAGAATATGAAAATAAAAGAGATAAGGATGAAGGTAAACTGGAGGAAGACTGGCATTATTTTTGCAATTATAACTATTTCAAACAAATGTCTTCTTCTTCTGAACGCTTCAGTTAACAGACCATTTTATAGCAGAATCTATAGCAACAATACATAAAAATGTATAGATTTGAATTAAAGTTATACAGTCACATCAAGGGCATCCAGATTTCTGATGCCATACTACCAAAATGGCATTCCTGGTAGTTACAACAACCACAAATGCAGCCATAAAGAACTATGTGATGAGAAAAGCAAGTATTCCTGCAACAGATGGCCCGACAGCAAATAAAGCAAAATGTGTCAAGTTCTCCAAGATGCTTGGAACAAGCTACCAGCCAAGTAGTTTGAAGAACTGTGAACTGGTGCTATTTTGCCAGCGACGAGCGGTCGCACTAAAATTTGATTTAATTTAGGATTTTTTCGTTTACTGCACTTTTTATTTGAATCGATTTAAAAACAGTCACACCGAAACCTTTGCACAGTGCTACGTAGAAGGTTACCTGGTAGTTGTCATAGAGACCAAGGACGATCTAGGAAAGACGGTATTATTTTGGACAGTATGTCAGAGTAAACACAAGATGAACGAGTGAGCAACTGTAGTGCTGCAGTCAAATGAAGGAGTGTGTGCGAGTGTGTGTGTGGGCTACCGCCTGTGGGTCAGTGTGTAAGAGCGATCAGATTTTCTATGACTCATACTGTTATCTGTCGAGTCACACTGACACCCATTATACCATCTGTTTATCGGGGCTTTGATAAATGACAACTTGACACCAAAGATGTCACCCAAATCAAAACAGAAGGATTAACACTTCTGCTGAAGTCAGAGGGGCAGAGTTTGTGAGCAGGCAAGTCTACTCTTCAACACCTACAAAGTATAAACACATGAGCAGATTCAGGACGCGTTTACACTGAAAACAAACTGTTATACCCTGTTAGGCAGTTAGTAAGCTGAGAAAACACACACACACACATTCATTTGAATCTTGAATAAGAACATCAGTTTTATCTGATAAATAAATCATTTGATGACGTGTATATCCTGAAAGATTTAACATTTCAGAGCTTTCACATCAAGACGTTTCTCTTATGCAACATGAACAAAAGTACTTGTACTGCAGAAACACATAAAGATACCAGAGGTTAAGCACTTATTACTGAGAGTGAAACAGAATATAAGGTAGATGTATTGTACTTGAATATCTAATCACACACCTACACAAAGCTGCACATGGCAGCCAGCACCTCTTGTCAACATTTCCAACTGATGAATCCATTTAGACGTGACCCCGACTATGATGAAGAAAGAAGCACGACAAAGTAAATCTGGGTCTGCAAGGACTGTGAATCCATATCTATGTATGAAATGCAACTTTTTGTGTATCTGCAGGCTGTCTATGAAAGATGGCTCCATCTTCTCAGTACTCTCGATACTTGGAAGCAAACCAACAACCTCTACTTTGAAAAGTCAGTTTAAGGCTGCTCCATTCTATTAAGTTTCCTCTATTTAATTTGTCTTTTTTATGTCAAGCACTTTGTTGCTTTTTCTGCTTTCATGCGGTGTCCTTGTCCCTGTGTTTTGTGTGAGAGAAAGTGGGTGGGGGAACGAGCTGTACCTGCGTGTGAAAGCACGCAGAGAATTATAGGTCATGCACAGGGACGATGAGTAAGTTTCCTGAGAACAAGACGGTGCCTTTGTGTTTTTGCATTTAAGGTTTTTTTTATCCCTAAATTGAACACTATTCTTTCAAGATGAAAGAGTCACTTGTTTCAGTATGTGCCCCAATTAAAGCAGTAGTACATGTGACATCAGCAAAGGTGGAAGCGAAGGGTACAGAGGAGGTCAAGGTGGATCAATGGGCGAGGAAAGTGCTGAGGATTATCACACAAGACAACTGCTTGTTTCCTGTTTTGAAAATGCCAGCTGCTTCCTGCAGTCATCGCCCGACTGTGATTAGTGTTGGATTTAAAGTGGCACATAAAATGGTGATACAGTTTTAATTGGAGCATTTCAGAAAACAGTAAAGTTTCTCTTGCTGTTTCATTTGTGTTTTCAGCAAAGGTCTCAACAAACAGGGTTGCTAACAGATGTTTTGATGAACATAATACAACACAGAATCAAAAATATGAAACCTTTTGAGTTCACTTTTCTATTTCTGTTTAAACGTCATAAAATGTTTAGAATTTCTGCTGCAGAAAACAAACATTTATCAGCTGGGAATGAAATTTTCACAGAGCGCTATCATCCTCAAGAACAGAGATAAATGATTTTATTAAAACTGCCCATGGAGACAAGGTTACGGCTCTCCTTCATACACATTTCTCACTCTCAGCCGTGACCACATGTCTTTAGTTTTATTCTCTCTGCTGCTGTCGGCCTCAGGCTAACAGCTACCAGCTAGATTCATGGACTTTATATCATTTATTTGAGCTCTTCTTCCTACTGTTTGCTGTTTAGACTTAATATCACATTTTTGGTCGCCTTACATGGACAGTATTTATTTTATTTAGTAAGATGCTGCCGGCTTTATCTGCAGGTTTAAGTCATTGTATGAATTTAGAAAGAAAAACACATGAGACAGAAATAATTCATTAGAACATGCAAGCACACACACACACGTGTACGTCTATCTATGGAATGTCGCACATTTTTGCTTACACAGATTTAAATGAGTCAATGCAATCAGAAGTGTGCACTCCAGAAAAGACAGGAGGATGCCGACAGTATGACAGAGAGAGGGATATTTGACAGGGAAGAGTGCAGACTGGCTGATGCTGAGCGACCATCTGCCAAAGTTTTTCTTCCCTGCACTGTGGTTTCTGAATGATAGCATCTTACTCTCCAAATCTCTCTGTTGCACGGTCACAGGTATACGCTCTCTCTCGCTCTGTCTCTTTGATCTTTCATCTCTCTTTCCTATCGGTCTGTCACCCTGTCCCTGTGAAAACACAGCTTGTTAATGATAAGAAGGAAAGCGTACAGTAGATCCCACCTATGCTATGACTCACATGTTAACCCCTCACAACAAGGCTTTAAAGCCACTGTTCACATACACCGAACAGTTTCTGGACCATCCCTGGTGATTTTGAGCCTCGCTGAAGGTTGCGTGTCTTTATCTATTTGATTTCCAGTTTTGACCTGTTATACCACTGGTAATTAATTAATCAACTCAGTCTCTTCACCTCTAGAAGATTCCTTGGTTTCTGGGTGTCTGGAGAAATAACAAAACTGATGTGTACAGTGAGGTCCCTCAGGAGGTTAATCTGCCCATGACCTTACCAGTGAATGAAATGATGAAAAAATGTCAGGGGGCAGTAAATGCCACGTTAAAGAGGAAAACCACGCTTGAAGAACTTTTTCTGACTGATTAAAGCAAAGATTCCCAGCATGCTAACATGGTAGTTTACCAATTTACAAATGAAGACATTTGAAATGGTGGTTAAAACCACAAGCTCAACTTATTTAAATTGTTTCAGGTAGTAAAAACTCACCTTGACTCCTGTGTTGTTTAGGAAGGGATATACCAAACACATACAAGTAAATATGAACAACAATTATGATCCATCCATTCTGCCTTAGTACAGTGCATGCATCGTATTCCACATGTGCATTTATGTTTAGGCTCTTTGCCTGTGGGACAGCATGACACAGTGATCACGGTCCAGCTGATTAATGCTGGTTTCTGTCAGCTCACATTAACTTCCTAAATGCAACATTTATTAGTTCTGTTACACTAGGTCACTGATTCCCGATTAGCTGGAAGCTGCAGAACAGATTTGACTTCATCCCTCAAGCTGTGACATCAAATGAAACAGGAGAAAGTTCAGCCTAATCAAGCAAATCAGTTGGAAAAAAATGATGGCGTTGTTATGATTTGTGCCAGTGTCTTGCAGCAAAAACGGTAACAATGAAATGAGTGTAATAATAGTCGCTCACGACTACCCAAAATAAAATCAGAGCTAGCTACTGGTAGCTGTTTGGTGTTTGGGATGGTTTTCTTAGCAGGTCATTTGCCAACATTTTCCCAAAATAACTTCTGTTGACGGTTGACAAATATTTGTTACTGTGAACAAGTACAAGTCTTAAATAATGTGAAATTTAAATTCTGCTTATTGTCTTAAAATCCCGACTGAATCACTGTAATTGCTAATGAAGTAAACTTGCTAAAAGCTAAATGCTCATAGAGCAGTCTAAAACTGAAGGAAAGAAATTAATTATTTATTTAACAAACATTAATCCAAAATGGAGACGCAGTGTATGAAAAACTAAGTAAACCCCTTGTTACTTCCAGAGAAATAAAGAGGGTAAGCAGCAGTCTGGTGTTGCTAATCAACTGTGCTTGGTTAAGTATAACTTTCTGTAGCTTGTGGTCTGGAGCATTAAGGTGGGTGTTGACTAATTGCAATTGTTGCTGCCCATCAGTGCTGAAAGGGTTATAAGGCTATCTTCAAACAATTTCAGGTCCATCAATCTACAGTGAGAAAGATAATTCACAAGTGAAAAACTTTCGAGACAGCTGCCAATCTTCCCACAAGTGGATGTCCCAGCAAATTCTCCTCAAGGTTAGAAAATGCATTGCTCAGAGAGATTTAAATAAAATTCCCAAGAGCTCAGACTCTACAGGCCTTAGTTAGCATGCTAAATGATAAAGTTGATGACAATAACAACAGAAAAAGGATGGCATGTATAGCTTGTGAAAGCACACAACATTAAAAGTTTAAATAAAACAAATAAACAACTGGCTCATATCTATTTATTTTATTACTTTATTTATTAATTTAAGACATATTTCAACATCATCACCTTTATTTATAAAGCACTTTAAAACAACCACAGCTGATGCAAAATGCTGTACATTGAAACTAAATAATAAAATTACATAAGATATAAATAAAAGCCAAATAAATAAAAAAGTAAAATAATTAATTAGTTAGTTTCTCTTTTAATGAAATTAGTTATTAATTAAGTCTCACTGAGGTCAAAAGTGTTTTAAAAGTGGACAGTGAAGGGGCCTCTCTAACGTGCAAGGGCAGGTTATCCCATGTTTTAGGAGCCATGCCATTAGGAGCTCTGTCCCCTCTGAGCTTCCTCCTGGATCTCGCCACTTCCAGGAGCAGCTGGTCAGCTGACCTAAGAGACCGACAGGGTGTGTGGGGATGAAGAAGCTCGGAGAGGTAAGGCGGGGCAAGATTGTGAAAGCATTTAAAAACAAACATAAGAACTTTAAAATGAACTCTAAATGACGGGGGTTATATGCTCTCTTGTACAAGTTCCTGTTAGCAGTCATGCAGCAGCATTTTGAACCAGCTGCAGACGAGAGAGCAACGACTGACTGACCCCCACATAAAGTGAGCTACAGAAGAAATAAAAGCATGTATCACTGTTTCAAAGTGCTGCCTAGAAAGAAAAGATTGCACTCTTGCCAGTCGCCTTAAATGATAAAAAACTGGACTTCACCACTGCTCTAATTTGGCTGTCCAATTTAAAATCAATGTCCAACTTAAAACCAAGGTCAGTAACAACAGTTTTAAAATAAACTTCCAGGGGTCCCAAATCTACAGAGGAGGACTCACAGGGACCACTGGGTCCAAACACCAACACCTCTGTTTTCTTTTCATTAAAATGTAAAAACTTTAAAGCCAGCCAAGCTTTAATGTCACCTAGACATATCAAGAGAGGTTTTATGAAGATGCCATCCTTCTGCTTTAGTGGCAAATAAATTTGGCAGTCATCGGCATAACAATGAAAAGAGATCCCATGCCCTCTGAGGATGGAACCCAGAGGCAATAAATACAGTAAAACCAGCAGTGGCCCTAAAATTGAGCCCTGTGGGATGTCGCATGACAGAGAAGCTGAAGATAATTTGGAACCGAGAAGGATGACAGAGAGATATTTAGGGTTACTAATGTAGTCACACAGAAAATGAGGAATTTTAATTCCTAAGGAACATTTAAATGTGTAAACCATCTCAATGCTATCATGTAGTTGGCTTGATTGGAAGAATAAATCTTGCACTTTCATTTTTATTGGGCGCCAAACTACAATTACTGTAACAAAAACAATGAACGCTGCACATCTGTGCCTGTTAAAAAATATGCCTCTTTAACCAGAAGACAAGCACTACATGCCAGTGTTCTGTAGTCCCTGTCCCAAGCATGCATAAAAGGGTAGGGCTGCGACAGGAAGTGTATCTGGTGTGGAACTGGAGGCGGCAGAGTTGAAGATGTTAAGATTTTCCTTGGAAGCGACCAGAATGGACCTTTTTGGAGCATTTTGGAGACAAAGTTAAGGAGGCAAGGCTGTGACAGTTTGTGCAGAAGAGGAATATTGGGAAAAGGAAAGTGAATGTGAAGCTGCCCAGCAGGAGGAAAGAAGGAAGACCACAGAGAAGATTCATGGATATTTTAAAGGAAGACATGCAGGAGGTTGATGTGACAGAAGAGGATCCAAGAAATAGGATGAGATGAAAGGAGACAATTCACTGCTGTAAACACCAAAGGGATCTGCTGAATGAAGAAGATAATAGGTCAATCCATAGATTTCTTTCCAGAGTTACACCTCGCTGATCACTGAAAGCGAATGCAGGTTTAAGGCACCTGAGTAATGTCCCTTGTACACCCATCGCCCACTCTGAGTACCTCCCACAGACTCTAAAGAAATGAGTCTGAGTTGAGCCACATGGGTCCGACTGTATATAATGGTTGATTTTTGAAAGGATTGGAGATTAGGATCTCAGTATGCATGATAAAGATTTTTGAATAAATGGTTAAAGATTATTATTATTATTATTATCATCATCATCATCATCATCATCATTATTATATAAGCAATGAAACATAATGCCACTCCATTAGGATTCCTTCAACCAATAATCTGTCTGTTGGTAGTAGACTGCACTGACGTGATATAAGTGGGAAGCCAATGAATCTCTCTTAATGTCTGCTTTTCAAATAAAAAAAAAGATGTGTGCAGGGTGGTTCTCTGAGGTTCAAAGGCTTGCCAACAGGATAAGAGAGTAAGAGTGAGAATTTTTTTTATTTCAGGAAGAAAAAGAGAATAGACAGACAGAAAAAAAATGAAATTGGCAAGATTTTAAAAAAAGATACAATAAGAGTTGAAGAGGAGAAAAGCAAAAGAAGATCAAGACATGGTGAAAATGACAGATAAATCGGGAGAAAACAGAGAAGGGTAATTATTAGCAGAGGAGCAAACTGGGACTGTACTAAGAAGAAGATATAAACAAGGAGGACAGGTAATGAGAAAAATATATAAAGCTTAGAAATAAAAGTTTAAAAAAAAGAAAAAAAGAAGATCATAATGAAGTGAAAGAGGCAGAAAATGTATTTTCACATATCAAGTAAAGGTGCTGAGGATGTCTCCTAAAACGAGGAACAATTAAAAACAACCAGTACTTAAAAATATTTATGTTACCTATAAATAGTATAGGATATACTGTAGGACAACTGAACCAAGAGATCTGATGAGCTCCGGAGCACAAGGTAAGCGTCTGGTATACAGTATGAAGTATGGATTAATCAGCGTAGCGATAACGTAAATGAGAAATTCAGAAGGCGGCATCTAGCTAATTACCGTCTCTCATAGGTAGACCTCTCACACAGGTCTTTGACCTCTCATAGATCTCATCACGGTACTCTTCCTTGGTATTTATTGTAAACTGTGGATAGCTATGACAGCATATTTAATTCCTTGTTTACTTCAGGTTAGCCTCCAGAGTGTTTCCTTGTATGTTTGTGTCACTTTCTGTGTTTACTAAGTTACTGCCTTTTTTGATTTGGTAGTCATTTGTCTGTCGTGTCTTGGATTTAGTTTTACTTTCCCTTGTCTTGTTCTCTAGATTCTGTTTACCTGTGCCTCGTTTCCCCCAGCTGTGTTCACTTCCCCTGATTACCTCGTTTTCGTCATAGACCAGCCCTTCCTTTGGTCTGTGTTGTGTTTTCTGTGTGGTCCATGCTTGGATTTTTTTGTGGCTTTATTTATTTTTTATTTTTTTGTATGAACTTGTTTTGACTTTTCACCTGTAATGTTAAAGGTGGGTTAGAGAGTCTACATTTGGGACCTCACTCCTCTGCCCATGACATATGGGTTCTTCTTCGTTCTTTAAGGCGGTGCTATACTTACTGTGCCTGCTGTGACAAAGACGGCTTTAATAGTTAAGTTATTGTCTATTTAAATAAATGCAAAAACAAAAATTCTATTTCATTTATATAGCACCAGATCACTACCACAGTTGCCTCAAGTTTAAGTTTAATTGAGTGTCACTTGAAATTTCTAGATAACTTAATGTGTGTTTCAGGGATGTGTGAAACTCCCTGAAAAGCCTTCAGTTAATCCAAAATGCTGCAGCAAGAGTACTGACAGGGACTAGAAAGAGAGAGCAGATTTCTCCTGTGTTGGCTTCCCTTCATTGGCTTCCTGTTAA
>VUQG01043189.1:0-12653 GCA_015106755.1 Etia nguti
GGCAAAGTTTCTGGGCTGGCAAAGTTTCTGGGCTTTCCTTATAACAGCCATCCCTCAAGAGTCTCCATTTTAAGCAATGCATGGGATGCAGGGACTGTAACATCTAGTCCTTTTTACTGAATTATGCTTCAGCGAGAACGTTTTTCCACTTTTTTGTACGTTCCCTCCAGTAAATTCTGATGGTTTCACCACTGTCACCCCATGAATCTACCGAGTCCCTATACTGATGTTATTATTCTTTATGCTAAGGTGATGATTGTTATTCTCTCACTGATTAAATCCAAAAACTGGGTTGAACAAATGCACAGAATGAATCAACAGTACTTAACAGGCCAGTCACAATGGCTGTGGGCTGCATCAATCCGACGTGTGGTGTAGGTCACAGAGTGGGTTATGACGTAGATTTCCTGTTGAAGCATACATTGGGCATGACTGGCTTCTTCAGGAATCACTCTCCAGACCATTACATGATATCACAGATGTCCAAATCTGACTCATCAGCCTACAGCAGATATGACGGGGTGTCCAACTCCAGGCCTCAAGGACCGGTGTCCTGCAGGTTTTAGATCTCACCCTGGGTCAACACACCTGAATCAAATGATTAGTTCATTACCAGGCTTCTGGAGAACTTCAAGACATGTTGAGGAGGTCATTTAGCCATTTAAATCAGCTGTGTTGGATCAAGGACACATCTAAAACCTGCAGGACACCGGCCCTCGAGGCCTGGAGTTGCCCACCCCTGAGTTATGACAACATATTTATGTTGCACCACAGTGTGGCTGTGGCAATGGTGCTCAATCCAAAGAATTTCTGTTGACAAATAACTGTGCAGCACAACACCCAGTCATGGCGGGAGTGTCAAAACTCACACATGTTAGTGATAACATGCATATTACAGTGTGGATTTATACCTGTACAAAGAAATATTTTAGATAGTTTGCTGGGGGATTCATCTGCATCTCCTGTGTGCTTCCTGCTCCTAGACATCCTCTATAAACAGCGATGAACCTGGGATACTCATTGGCTGACTTTTCTTCTTCTTTATTGAATTATTGGCAGTTGGCAAAGGACGAATTGGTACACTACCGCCACGCACTGATAGGAGGTCCATATGTAAATGTCTCAATTTATTCAGTGCATTTAAACGACAAAAACAGAAATGAGTTGAGTCCAATGAGTTATCGCTTGTGCTGTCTCCACGTTTAGACTGGCCAGTTAAATTATTAGCAAAATATCTGGCTGACTGAAACCACTGCATTAGTAAATGTAGTATTATGTTATTTACTATTAGTATTACTGTTTAGTAATGGTTTCTTCATGTGATAGAACACTGGTTATACAGTACTATGGAATATCGTGTATTTTAAAATGTAATATGTTAGCACTGTGATCAAATATCCAGCAAAAACTATTTATATGTCCCCACTATTGTTGTTAAGAGAAATGTTTTATGCTCATATTTTTGACATTTTGATTTTAAAATGGTGAGTGGAATAAAAAAAACGTGAACATCGCAGTGAGAGGTAATCTACCATATTGCCACGTTCCAAAGGAGCGAGGGAGGAGGGGCAAAGATAAGACTATCCACACGGCTGAATAAGCCAAACGCTTCTCGATACCCATTGGTCATAACATTTCCAAACCCCGCCCATCTTTGTGTAACAAGGCTTTCATTGGCCGAGAGAGCCGTCAGTGGTAAAGCGGACGGGGTTTCTTTGGTTCTGAGTTTTATCAGATAGGAGCAGAAATTTTGATTTCTTTTCTCCGCTTTCAACAAGCACCGGTCGTCCTTTTCTTTTATCGGACGTTTCCAGTCCTGCAACCAAGGACTCAGCCATGGCTTCAAAGAAAAGCGGCAAAGGGAACCCAAAACCAAAAGGTGGGTTTCATTCTGTCACGATAGCGTTGGCTGGGATGATGCAGCCGTCAGCTTTCACTGGCAGGCCTTTGAAAGTTGATTGGCTGTCACTCTGTTTTTTCATTCTAGCCAACTGCTCGGTACGGGGGTGGTTTACCCGTCGTTCAGGAGTCTCTCGACGGTGGCGGTTACAAAGAGACTGCTAGCTAAGCGACACCTTAGTGCTCTTGTTGGTTATCCAGCCTTCAGGTCGGTCGGTCCACCATGGCGACTGTAGCTCCCGGGATTACCGGGCAACATTGCCTCGCACGCGACAGATAACGTTAGCCGTCTCTCTTGAGGCTTTATTGCGTTGCGTTGGTGATGTTGGTAGGCCTGTTGAGCCAGTCAGTGTGGACTCCGGGCACCCCGCCTCCAGTTTATCCCCGTCACTTTCTGCTCACGTGTCAGTATCCGTGGTGGGCTCATACGTGGCTCCCTGGACTCTCCTCGATCCTATATTAAAAAACTATACTCCATGGTTGTTGTAGTTTTAGGCCCGCGGAGCCAGTGTAGTGTAGTCTTCTGTTTAATCTCATTCAGTCCTGTTTTTTGTTTATTTTCTGGAAATAACATGTGAGGTGCAAAAAAAATAAATTCGTTGTCATATCTTAACATACTTTACGATTGAAGGTGATAACTTAAAGGCCGATGAGGGACCCATGTGGTGTATGCTGAGACAAACGACTAAGCCACACGCAGAGTACACTCTGTCCTCACTCGACTGTAC
Organism: Etia nguti; assembly: GCA_015106755.1. Lineage (NCBI taxonomy): Eukaryota > Metazoa > Chordata > Actinopteri > Cichliformes > Cichlidae > Etia > Etia nguti. The sequence goes on from VUQG01043189.1 coordinate 2,628, forward strand.
CTCGGTTACAGTTCTTCTATTGCAAGTTTCAGGGTTAGGGTTAGCACAGGAAGCTATACAGCCAAGTCAGATGAGTCGGTGTCAGTGTTCTGCAAACGGATGGATGGAAAGTGATTACACTGTGGTGACAACGGAGATGATCTGGTTAGTGTAGTGAAGACCTGAAAACACACTAAAACAGATCAGCTTATATTGAGATATCTTTGTTTAGCTGGCACAGATTGGGAAAGAACAACAAGACCAACATAACACGTCTGAAAAATATGTTAAACATTGGAAATTCACAGAGATTGGAGTAATCAGATTTCTGAAAAAATGTTTTATTCATGTTAGTTAACCACTCCACTTTTCTAACAGATTTGTGCAGCCATTGGTTTTAAACTCTGCCAGTTTGTTCCATTTCAGCCTAACCAAGTATACAGTTACCTCTATGAACAGACCTCGTAATGTTGTAGCCCCTTTTATTGAGGGCATTGCTACCAGGTCCTCTGTAATCTTATGTTATCCCACGTGCAAGCAGTGGGCTGTGTCATGGACATCACCGCTCTTGTCCAGAGCCAAAGAGACAAAGTCAAAACTGTATCAAACTTAACAAATTTAAATGCTCAGTTTGTGGCGGACCACTAGAGGGCTCCACTCACACCCAGGGTTGAGGAAGTGTGTTGCTGTGTTTTGTGGCGCGATGTGTTCAGTTGATGTGAGAAGAGGAATAAAGCAGGAGTGAGAACTAAGAGCTCTGTGTCGTCTGTTTACCTCCACAAGTTCACCATTGGAAGCCTCCAGCAGGCTCAGCCTATTACAGCATAGCTAAGAGAGGGTTCAGGGTCCCTTCAGCCAGTCCTAACTATATGCTTTACCAAAAAGGAAAGTTTTAAATCCAGTAGAGACGGTGTCTGCCTCCTAAATTCAACCCTGGAGCTGGTTCCACAGAAGAGGGGCCTGAAAACTGAAGGCTCTCCCTCCCATTCTACTTTTAAATACTCTAGGAACAACAAGTAAGCCTGCAGTGCGAGAGCAAGATAAGATGGGGCCTGATTATTTAAGACCTTGTATGTGAGGAGCAGGATTTTGAATTCTGGATTTAACAGGAAGCCATTGAAGGGAAGCCAACACAGGAGAAATCTGCTCTCTCTTTCTAGTCCCTGTCAGTACTCTTGCTGCAGCATTTTGGATTAACTGAAGGCTTTTCAGGGAGTTTTTAAAAGAACCTGATGGTAACGAATCACAATAGTTCAGAATAATACATGCATGAAGTAGTTTTTCAGCATCGCTGAGACAGGATGCAAAATGGCACAAATGATCATGTCCATGATCTTTAGACCCTCAATGCATTAAAAACAGCCATGACTCTGTAGGCTTCTAGCAACTGCTGGAACTAAACACAGTTTGTCACATTCAGAGTGATTCACTTCACTAGATTGTGAAGAGTCATGATAGCCTGAGAACTATGACTAGGTGAATGAGGCATGTTGTATCATGTACTTTGAATGCTCTCAAGTAGAGCAGAAAAGTGATATATCAGAACCGGTCTATTTACTATTGATTTAAATGCAAGAACTCAGTCCTACACATTAGTGTTTTTTTTTTTTTTGTTCCATATGTGTAGGAAGGATATATCCTGTTTAAAAGTCACTCCTCAGCTTTCGACCTGCTTGATTAAAAGAAAGAGTTCTGGGCTGGTTTTCTATTCTCCTGGAGCACACAAAGCGCTTATCAACCATTCACAGCTATTCATACTCCAATGAATGCATCAGAGAGAAACTCGGGTTAGTGTCTTGCCCAGTTGTATTTGGCATGTAGACTGGAGCAGAACCACCAACCTCTGAGCCACAGCCATCCATCTGTCAGCCATGAGTTCTCTTCCAAATGTGCTCCATGAGTGAACAAATGTCTTCCTCCAAATATATTTAGGCAGGTCCTTTTCACAGCTAACCAATGGCTGCAAGACGTGTGCACTTTGTTTTGAGTTACCTCATGTGATCAAACAGTGACAGCTGCTTATTTAATATTGACTCTAGATTTAAAAAGTAGAGTAAACCGTAAAGTGCTTGTCAGGACTTTGGAGCATGTGATCATACGCGTACCTGGATGGTAGATCTCGTTGTCTTTGTCATTGGCGTATTTCTGCTGTTAAATGTGCACTTTCCCATTTATCATTATTTTTCCTTGTCACATGCCTTCTTGACTTTTCCACATTACCATCCCTCAGGGCTCCTGCTCCTCTTCTCCTCTCCAAAGGGCTGGGAGTTGCTTGAGTCCATCACAGATGGAAGGGTAATAGCTGTGTCTGCTCCTCGGGGGCTGATGTGTGATGTTTTGTGTTCTTTGCATTTGCTGAGCGTGTTGTTTTTCTAAATTCTACCCTGCGCATGGCAATGGCTCCATGTAAACTTGCCTGAGAGTACAGTGCTTTGTGCATCTGTGTCAGGTATCGTGTTTTGGTTTGGAGCTGTCATAATATGCTGTTTGATTAATTTTGCAGATCCAAATACATGATGCAGAAATGTAACTCAACATGAGCATTTAATGCTGACATGGAATAAGTTCAAAACCAAGAATACAGTGGCGGTGCCAGAGAATTCTAATATGCAAAGACACATGGTAAAAAATCAAAGGGAACCAGAGCTAGAGGTTACACAGCTATCTTTATACAATAAAGACACAAGAGGAAAAAGGTAGGGGCACAACACAGATGCCGAGACACAGGTGCTACGAAAATAAAACAGGAAGGGAGACGTAACTGACAGTGGAATGGAATTACTTTGACACATGGAAAGAGACCAGGATAAGACAGGGAAGCATGGAAGATGAAGGACAAACACAACAGGAAACTAAAAGCAACCCTCAAAGCCTGCAGTCAGTCTAATCTTTCTTTAATTTTAAATGATAAATCAACTCAATCAAATATCTTTTTTTTAATGTTCCATAACCATTGACTTTCAGTCTCATGTTTTGTCTTCAAGTCCATTTGAAATGGGGTTAGAAAGGTTTTAAAAAGACATCTGTGGACACCTGGAACTGCCGAATTGCTCAAGTTATTGACTAGTTTGTTTGCTCTGTGCCTGTGATCTAATCAAAATAGCTTGACGCTAGCTTCAACAAATAGCAGTCTGATCTAATACTAGTGACTTTCTGGGGATCTGTCACAACAAAGCCAGGCGTGGGATTTGGTTCCTGCCTTTTCTGTTGCACATAGTTCACTGCCACCATCAGTGGAATGTGCTGCGTACTGTTGCAGATCCTGGCGCCACAAAACCGAACCAGCCTGGGCTACTGCTTCACTAAGGAAATGGATGCAGCTGCAGTTGTATGACGTGGCTTTTAAAATGTGTGTGTTTGAAAACATTCTGCCCCAATGAGGAAAAAACGTTCTTGTAAAAGCTGGCTAAAGATCAGAAGTCAGCTGAGACTGTGCAGAGCTCAAATGTCCTCTGTAGTATAGCAAGCTTTGTGCACATGTGGACATGCGTGAGCTTCGACACACTTTAAAAGCTTGAGGGAATAGAGGTAAGTTTGAAGGCGTGCACAGCAGCCCTTATATAAGAGCTAAGAGGAGCTGCTCAGGCTGAACAGTGTGTACAGAATGTGACAGAGCAGAGACTCTGCAGAGAGCACTTTGGAGGACAACATTGTACATGTGCATGTCTGCCTGCGTGTTTGTGCTGTGCTCATATGAACATGGAATTTACAGAACAACAAAGTGGTATGTTACTGCATGCTTTCTGTTATTTTTTTTCATGTGGAGGTATCGGATGCATCCCAGCAAATAGACATACCTCCAACTTCCTGTGTTAGCCCTTTTTAGGTGTAAAATTGTATTACTGGATACTTAAAAGCAACAAGTAATCCTCTGAGATTGTCTAGTTTGATTTGCTCTTTGTTATCTGATTTAGTCACAACATGAAGGACATGAGGGGAAGTGTTTCACCATATATATCATTGTATACTTTATCCAGCAGAGTGGCTTGACCTTTCACTCTATAACACACGTAGCAGAGTACCAGGGCTGTTAATGAATATTCTAAATGTGCTTAATAATCAGATTTTTAAAGTGAGCCCTCTGAATGATTTAGCCCACTGTTATTTGGAAAGATGCACAAACTATTCACTCACCCATCCAAACCATTGAATTCAGGTGTTTCATTCACTTCCATGGCCACAGGTGTATAAAACCAAGTGCCTCGGCATGGAGGCTGCATTTGTAAAAGAATGAGTCGCTCTCAGGGGGCTCAGTGAATTCCAGCGTGGTACTGTTATAGGACGCTAACAAGTCCACTCATGAAATTCCAAAGTCAACTGTTGGTGGAAGCGGTTGAGGACGATGGCAGCTCAGCCACAAAGCAGTAGGCCACGTAAAGTCACAGAGCACTATGCTGAGATGCAGAGTGCCCAGCGGTCACCAGCTTTCTGCAGTTATCACTACAGGGCCTAAGGTTTACCAGAACACTGAACATAGAATGGCTTTCCATGGCTGAACACCTGCATCCAAGCCTTATATCAGCCAGCATAATGCACGAGGTCCTCTGGATTCTAGATCAGTGGAGATTGTTCTCTGGATTGAGAACACATTGTCTGAGGTTGGGAGTTGCCGGGAAAACGATACTTGTCCGCTTTGTGTGCTGCACTGTGCCAAGTGTAAATTTGGTGGAGGGGGGGGGGTTATGGTGTGGGGTTGTTTTTCAGGAGCTGGGCTAAGCACCTTAGTTCCAGTGAAGGGACTCTTAATGCTTCAGCACATAGACACAATTTCATGCTCCAGACGTTGTGGGAGCTGGACTGGTTATTTTTCTACTTGTACTTGGTATCAGACCTCACAAGTGCACTTCTAGAAGAGTGGTTAAAATTTCCACAAACAGACTTCTACATGTTGTGGAAAGCCTTTTCAGAAGAGTTGAAGCTGTTATAGCTCCAAAGGCTGGGCCTATGGATTCAGACTGGAACATCAGCAGATAAGCGAATAGTTTTGGCAGTGATAGTGTACGTGCATATGTATATGAGCTAGCTTATGGATAGTTTCCTGTTTGATGTTGAGGATCAGATAATAATTGTTCTGTAGAGGTTGTCAAAGGAGCTTGGAAAGAAAATGAAAAATATGAGATACGATGACCTGGATGACTGAGAACCTTCACAGACATATTCTGTAGAGGTTGTTCAATTCTTCATGTTTATTTTTGACATGTTCTGATGTTTATTTTATAACGTGTAGTTATGTAATTGTTTTTTCTAGTTAGGCTCCTCGTGTTATTCATTTGCTGTCTTGTGGACATAATGGATAATTGAATTGACTGAACATAATGTTTTGGCCAGTTCTGGCAGCATTACAGAGTAACATTACAACTGAGCAAATAGAGGTGTGCTGTCCAACAGTGTCTCTACCACAACTGTTTAAATATCCAGTGTCAGTTGGGTCAATAAGAATAAGAATGGTCCTCAGCCCTCATTCCCTACGTCCTGTGTTGGAAGTCTTACTAATTCCAACGAGAAGAACACGACTGTGTAAACCTGAGTTTCTTGCTGTGTTAACAATGTTGCCACACAGCTGCTTGTAGCAATGGTATTGTGCAATTGTACCAGTGCAGAATATAGCATTACAACCTCCTAAGAAAAAACAAAAGACAATGACAATAAAGGCCTATTCTGTTCTATTCTATTCTGTTCTATTCTATTCTATTCTGTTCTATTCTGTTCTATTCTGTTCTGTTCTATTCTGCTTACAGTTACTAGGTAAGGACCACACGGTGTCATGACAGTTTTCAACACATTTGCCAAATATGACAGGTACTGGATTTCTTTGTTCATTTCATTTGCATTCTGCTGAAGTTCTTTAAAGTTTCTCACCCCTAAACCACTTAAACTGTGCTAAGTTTTCATGTGCATCTTATTATGGTATATTGCCAAGCTCTTATTTCTAAGGTTATGTGTGTAATTGCTGGTACATCCACTAACTATAAGCTTCAAAGAGGCTGGTTATGTAACACCACGTTAGTAGGACTTCATTTGTGTCAAAGTTGAAGCCTTTGTGAAAGCTCGTTTTTCCTGTGTTAGCTGTGTGAGTGGCACCTGCGGCTCACTCGGTGAAGTTATGTGGGGTTGCTAGTGCCTCGGGGGTGGAGAACCGATTGGATAAATTGCTGACATAGCTTAACTGTACAGCTGGGAACAGGGTTGTGTTTTCCAAAGACACAATGCAGCATGCCTGCTTGGTTAAAAAACAAACAGAAGCCCCCCAACATTCTTTTATTTTAGTCAGTAATTGTAGACTTCATTATTAAAGACAAATATTCATTAACTTAGCAAACGTGCATTTACTAAAGTTTATAAAGGAGTCTTTATGGGGCATTCCATTTTAAACATAAGATATACTTCATTTATTCCACATACATGGAAAACTATTTAAAAAAAAAAAAAAAAAAAAAGATTTATTATTCAAATGTCATTGGAGCAGGAGGCATAATGGGGGACACAGGGTCATGTGGTAGGGATCTGGGCCTTTAGTAGTCGTGTAATGTAGTGTAAGGATATCCTCCAACAATCAGGCGATCCCCTGTGAGAAGCATTCGACAACAACGAAGAAACCTCAGGCAGAACCAGGCTCGGGGAGGGGCTGTAATGTGCTGCGACCGGTTGTGGGTGAGGAGAAGGAGAAGAGAACTACGGGAGACAGGACAAAACATGCATTATGGGAAAGAGTGCAAGAGTTTAATAACTACTAACGATTAAAAGCAGTAATGGTGTATAAACACACGGGAAGTAAAGGGAGCAGTCAGAGAAAGAGAAGCGCAGAGCGACACAAGGACCAAACAAAGCATTAGAGAAAGAAGAAAAATGACATCGATCTTTATTGTCACTGTTACCAGAACGATGAAACACAGTTTTGCATCTCTGCATTTGCAGCTTGTAGGTGACATGCACTATAGTGAAAAAGTAATGGCCATTGCATCATTGGAAGCCCCTCAGCAGCCTGAGCCTGTTGCAGCATAATTAAGGGATGGTTCAGGGTCACCTGATCCAGCCCTAACTGTGAGCTTTAAAGGGAAGTCTAATGTTCTGAACCCAAGACCTTGGTACTACAAGGTCTTTTAGATGTGATGGGGCCTCATTGTTCAAGATCTCATATGTAAGGAGAGGATTTTAAATTCAACTCTAACAGGAGAAACTAATATGCTGCAGCATTCTGGATTAAATGAAGGTTTTTCAGGGTTTTTTTTTTTATCAACAGCCTGATCATTATTGAAACCTTTGACAAATGTAACCCCTCCCAGATAGATCTTGTTGACAAAATGGTCTTTCATTAATTTGGCTCTAGCTCAGGTGGGCAACTCATTTTCCCAAGGGACCAGACGAGAAACCGGGACTGTTGTGGAGGGCCACACAAAGTTTGGATCCATTATAGTATGAACTTGTCAATGTAAAAGTTCTTAGGCATAAAAAAGCATAGTAAGTATTTGGTAGGGCTTTATTTTGAAAATGTTACTATAGTACAAAGCAACAGAAACCAATTTATAAGAAAAACAATCATCCTGATAACATGTTGAAAAAGGAGCATGAACAATCATAATCTCCAGTATTTACAATAATAGCCAATAATCACTGTTTTACATTCCTTTTTATTCATATGTCCTGTCATAAATTACATTTTGCAGTTTATATTTGAGAGAGATGTACATATTTCCAAATGTACACAAATGTATAATCACATACTATAGTGTGTGTGTGTGTGTGTGTGTGTGTTTACATATATACAATAAGTACTGAGCGCGTCACAGATTTTCTAAGTATGTTGGTAAGAACCCATCCAGTCACATGTGCCTATAAAAAGGTGCGTCATTATAACAAAGTGTTACTCTCTCCAACACCTTCACAACCCTATTGTTGCATAAATAGGTTATGTGTAATAATGAGTTATGTGTCACCTGAAATTAATTTCATACTTTGTAAAAAAAAAAGTGTTTGTTGGTGATGACGCCTCCTTTATGGAGAGACTCGTCACACGCATCGTCATCATAGATTTTTAGTTAGATTCAGGTCAGATGATTGGCTGGGCCATTCTAGCAGCTTTATTTTTTGTCTCTGAAACTGAGAGTTTTTAATTTATTGATTATTATGTTATGATTGATCATGCCTAATGCTGCACACTGTGTTTTTTTTATCTGTAGCATTTGTAATCCCCTCGATTCAGTCAGTTAATGGCAGTGATGTTGAGCTGTTTTATCTGAATCCATACTGAGTGTTGGAGAGAAATTTAACCCCATTTTAACCAACAAGCCTATAATTTGTGAAGTGGTGTGTTCCCAGTTATATGCAGTGGTACAAATGTCTATTTTCATTTAGTTGGGAACGTTATCTATTTGTCGTGATAAGTTGCAGATGTCTGCTCTGAGGTCCCTTCTATGACCTTTTTTTTTTTTTTTACTGCTGCTGTAAGAATATTGAACATAGAGTAGGCAGGTGCCATGCAGATACCCGTCCATTTAGACTCTACAAAGTAAACATCGAAGATTTTAAAGATTTCAAAGTTCACAATATCAGGCAGGGAAGAAAGGAGCCTTTAAATGTGGCCACCTTATGGCTCTGTTGTCCCCTCTCGCTGTCTGTATGAAGGCCAGCTGGTTTAACAGCACTATTAATAGCTGTGTATGACCTCTAGAAGCCATATCGTGCTCAGAGAAAAGAATGGCACACATGATGACGGGTGGATGAGCAACAGAAAGAAAGCCAGTAAATAGAGAAAGAGGGCAGGGCCAGAGACACACAGAGAGGGAGAGGCTGAGCTGATATTCGCCTTAGCTGGGGTTGGGCGCTTCTTTTTGGCCAGTTAACCTCCTGCTGGGTCCAGTCGGCAAGCCGGGCCACCATACGCCATAGATGGGTGATCCAGTGACCCTGTTGGAGTCTGCCACCTCTCCTGGTGTTACAGCAGTCCCCGCAGTGCTAGCTGAAGAAAACCAAGGTGAGGCTATCAAATCAAAAGCATACAAGTAACAAACAGCATGGCCTTTGTGGATGGCTGTTGGTTTTAGTTTTTTAATACCTGGTAAAGGACTGAGTGTTCAGTCGATGTCCAGGATTTAAGATCCAAGTGTGCGAGTGATGTCAACAGGGCGTTGAGATGAATTACAGTTTTGATCCGAATGTGTGACAGAATAATGGGTCTAAGAGATTATGTCTTGTAACACAGTCATGCCTTTGCTGTTTAACTTGTTACCTGCTATGAGTTATATATACACTCCCAGCTGGTTAGAGACCTGCATTCATGAACACATATGGATTAATCCAGAAACAAAAAACACACACGAATGTCTGCAGACGAAAAGATGATGTGGTGTCACAGCAGAGATTTGATGCTTTAGGGGCCTCGCATGTTTTAGGTGTGCAGAGGAAGTGTTTGAGGTTTGACCTAGCATGTAGCGGATTTTTAGCACCTGTTCATTCTCTCTGCCAGTGAGCATGTCTTTGTCACTCCAAGAATAGCTTCTTGGGTATACTCTCCTTCTCTTTCCCCAGTACCACATACACAGGATTGGGACAGTAATGGCCTAATAACTCAAATGATTTCAGATTATTTATAAGGAAACACCGTGCAGAAAATGTGACTGTTGTGTCAAATGCACTGTTAGAAATATGAGGGGGAGAGAAGGCAAGTGATTCAAAACCTCAGTAAGATAGAAGTTACTCTGAATCTTCTTGATGCATTCTCAATCATCCAGGAAAGTAAATCTCCAAAAGTTGATTCTGTTCATCTGGACGTAGCGTTTTGTGGGAGAAACGTTTCGTCACTCATCCAAGTGACTTCTTCAGTCTCAGCTGACTGCAGGTTTCCCCAATCTTATAAACAGTACATTTGCATAATGACTGAAACCAGCCCACTGAGGGAACAATGGGCTGGGAGGTCAGTTCCTTAATCTTAATTATGCAAATTCTCATGACCATTGATCAACAACCACTGACCAAAACCCACTGATCAAAGACCACTGATCAATGGCCATGAGTACCATTCACAGAGAGTTGGGGAATGGCTGCAATCAC
>VUQG01043190.1:0-11713 GCA_015106755.1 Etia nguti
TCTTTAATGACAGTAATACGACGTGAAGAAAAATAAACATAAGTTGTGCTTTAAGCGTTACCTTACTTCTGGAAGCAGGTTGAGATGAACTTTCAGGCAGTTGATAACAACTAGAGCTAATGAAGCTAACAGTTTAGCTCCACGCGGTACTGTTTAAAGTTGCCAGAAAACTGCAGCATTCGCCTGTTTACTCACTTTGGCTACTTTTAACATGAACGGTAGCTGATAACCAGCGAACTTATGTGCAGCACAGTTGGTTGCAACTTATATCTAATACTTTTTCAAACTCAAACTTCAGTCTCTCAGGGATCAAAATTTTGCAGCACAGCTCTCTTTTTCTCCTGCCAGCACGCGACTACACACACACACGTAGCAGCGAACACAGAGCAGGTGGGTGGGACAGACAGCGGCAGGCTGCTTTCCCATTGGTCAACGCATACTGGGACCTGTGTATTTCGACTGGTTGGGCAGGCTGTCCATCTCTCCTCATATTTATCACTCCTTAAAGTGGTACCCTCATTTTATGTGGGTTACACCAGCAACTGAAAATAACTGTTTTCTGAGAATGACAGAACAGGTGCTGCATCCTGTGTGAAAACTTATTTTTATACAAGCACTGTACATTTGATTTTTTTTTCTCCTCATTTTGAAATAACATTTATTCAGCTTCCTTCAAAATCATCAGGGAAACTCACAACGTGACTCACAACTGATAAATAGTGCTGTGGTGTTGTGAGTAGGTGAAGAGGTTACAGGAACACAAAACAAAATGGGAAAATTGCTACCAATAGCTCTGATGCACAAGTACATACAAGGCCAGCTGCACGCAGGACATGTAACAAATAAGAGAGTGTGAAGCCCACATGGAGAGGAAACACTTTCCTATGGAAGGGTCAGCTCTAACTTCCCCTCTGCTTTGACACTCCAAAGGATAAGTGGTTATGGATAATAGATGCAGACAACATAAAACCCCCTTGCAGCAATGCAAAATATGGCTGGTAACATTCTAAAAATCAATTTACCTCATCACTGAAACCCAAAGCAATCATCCCAGGGGACTCCCAAGAATAGGCCTATTAATGTGCGCATAAATCATAAAATATATCCATGCATGTCACACACAATTAAATTAAATTGGGGTGGAGGAGAGGGGGAGGGGGGTGAATCTGACCATTGATCCATACGCTTATATATGTAGGACATCCACTATTACAACCATCAATAGTCTAACAGAGAGGCCCAGACCTCTCTATCTCCAGCCACCTCCTCCAGCCCCTGCAGGGTGGTCCCTGAGCCATTCCAAAGTATCACCCTCAGGAGGTGTCCTAGTGGGCATCCTGGTCATTTTGGCCTGTATGTGCACCTGTGAGTGCTGACGTTCTCATTAATATTTATGAGAGTTTTCAGTGGGTCACTATCGATTAGACTGTTTATTCCTGTTGAGTGCAGCACAAGCCACCTCACCTGGCTCCTTTCAGTGTGGAGGACTAATGTCTCTACTCTGAAGCCCTCCCCAATGACTTCTTATACATACACACACACACACATCTAAGTGTCTGCTGAGGTTTAACTTCCAATGTCTTCTAATAGTTTTAGTTTGGAAAGGGAGTGTGCTCTGTCATAAATCCATCAATAACAACCAAATAGCATAATGCACACCTTTATGTGCAATGTCTGGCTCCTTGTAAGAGAAACTAAAGCATTCGGTGCTGTTTTAGTTCACTTCACACACATTAATACTGTATTTGCAAAAAAAGAGGTTTTTTGGGGGTTTTGTTTTTAGCCATTTAGCACTTTCACTCCTTTTCATTGAAGACTATCTCATGAGTGCCCTTTGCTGTGCTATAGAGGTAGCTGTTGCAGCATCTGTACAGTGGGATAATGGCTCTCCCAGTTTAGCTCTAAATATACACGCACATCTAAAAATGCTGATATGAAAATGTACTTTTGCTTTTGTCTGTGTTTTTGTTTTGTCAGCATTTTATTCTGGCAATTCGGCTGGCATCACTCCACCCTCCAGTGCCTTATATATGTTCGTGTATCTTAATCTGTGTCCACAAGAAAAACTGCTTCATTGACCTGCTAAGGCTTCTTATTAACATCTGAAAACCTCTTTAAAGTCAACCTCACAAGCTTCTTCATATTTTCTTATCTGGTTCTCATCTCATCTGCTCTACTGGTTAATGTTCACTACATAATCTCTGTGAGTCACAAGCTCAGTTTCACTCGCTCTCAGACTGAGCCAAAGCACCCTACAGAGGAAGCTCATTCCAAGGCCCCACCCACCTGTTGTTTAGACCTTCTGTTTGCAAAAGGTAGCCAATCAGATAAAAGCTGGGATAAAGGGAGGAGCTAAAATGGCTTTTTTCAAATGCTAAACCGAGGAGCTGAAACAAAGCCCAGTGTAAATTTAATATGAACTATTACAGATATGACTCAGGCAGAGCTACTCCACTAGAGTCCAAAAATAAAAATACTGAGCAGGAAAGGAGCAGGATTGGTGCCCACTTCTGATATATAGAGTCGATGCAGACTGAATCTGTCTCTTCCTCCTTATCATCTCACTTATAAATATTCTCCATAACCCCTGTCTCCTCATCCTCTTATTCTGTCTTTTTTAACCTCCAGTTATGCTGAAGAAGACTGCTGAGCTCGCTCTCTCGCTTCAGCTTCATTCTTCTTCACATTGCTTCTCTCTCTCACACACACACTCTCAGTCTTCCTTTCCCTCTCTCTGCACTCAATTTCAGGGCTCATTTCAGCCAGCTGCCGTTAAAAACGCCTGTACCACACACACACACACACACACACACACACACACACACACACACACCCATATACGAACGCACATGCACGCTCCTGTCTGCCCTCTAGCTTTAAATTCCTCTAAAATGGATATTTATTCCTGTAAATCTCCAGCGATGTGGGTGAGTGAGTAAAATCTCCAGCATCTTAAGTACATACAAAAGTGTGTGTGCATGTGTGTGTATTTGTGTGTGACCCGACTGACCTGTAGTGGCTGAAAGCTGAATAAAGGAGCGTAGACACAAAGAAGTACAGCATTTCCTTTTAGATTTATTTTAAATATATTTTTTCTTCTGCCAATAAATCTCATGTATAGACCCAAACTAACAATTAATGTACACTACTTCCACGTTTTGTGCATTCCGAGCCATGTGCGTCATATTTCTTTGTGCTGAGCAACACTGTTGCACTGAACTGCTCCTTTATTATGATGAACAATCAGACCCACATAGCATACATTATCCTGCTGTGACAAACACTGGCAGCAAATGTGGATTAACCCACCACTGAAAACAGTCCCCAATAAATGCGGTGTTTGCTCCTGTATGCCCCCAAGTGCTTTGGGACTACGGGAGCCATTATTTTTTTGCATATTTGTAAGGTTTCTTATCTTTAGAGGTGTTATATATGACATTTAGACCTACTGGGCATTTTTAAATATAGCACCCGCATGTCAGATACATACAAATGGGTGCTTTGGACACACTTCTCTTCACTCTTTTTCCCTTCTCCTTCCTTTGTGTTGTCTTTAAGGTGACGTGAGACACAAAAAAATGGTGCCCAAATATTGTAAGATAAAGAATTTTAACCTTTGTTTAGTGATCAGGTTCTAGTGAAGAGGTAAGTACACAAGAAGATGTGCATGTTGGACTTTTTTGCTGGTTGTAATATTGAATTGAAACAGTTTAGCAATTTATTATTGCATTAATCCACAGAGCGGCTCCAGCTTGCACAGAACTCTGCCAGCCTTCTAAAAGTAACCAAGAGAAGTGACCTGCTTTATCCTCCTCATACTGGCTCCCAGTATCCTTTAGACTAGATATGAAGATCTTAAAGTTGAATCTCAAGGCTCTTCATGTCCTCTTGCCTCAGGCAGATGTTTGTCATTTCCTGGGGTGTTGCTGAAAACTGAAAGGGCATTTGCAGTCAGAGCCCCGAAGCTATTGCATGATGTACCTAATGAAAATCAGGTCAGCAGAGTTGGTGAACTCTGAAACCTTCTTAAACACACTTTACTCCGAGAGCCTTTCTACAATGTATTAATTGCTTTTCCTTTTTAAATGTCTCAGTTTAAATGTTTTCCTGTTTGTCCCCATGTTTGTTCATTGGCAGAATGAGTGTTTTGTTGTGCTTTTGATGAACTAATAATGTAATAGATGTGGTTTCAAGCTTTCAGGCTTTCTTCCTTTCCTGAACTGTAATTAGTATGATTTGCCTTTTACAAGTGGCTGCTGGAGGCTGCTGGCTATTGCTGTGAAATTGATTGCTAAAGCTCCAGCAACACAGGGCTGGACCGGCTAGTCACCTTGCCTGACTGGCTGGCGCAGAGGTTACTTATTGCCTGGTGAAATTAGTCACAAAGAGATCTTTACTGTTTAACTGAAAACCTCTTGTTGATTGCTTTGGTTGCTAGCTGGTTCCTGCAGTTATCCATAGTTTGTATAGACACTGTGTGCCTTAAAAGTAACAGTTGCATCTTTTGAAATTTATTGGTTTCAGGACAAGGTTGCCCTTCTAGGTGGGTATTCACAAATTCCAGTTTCCATTACCCTTTTTCAAGTTTTCTTCCGCTTGGTGGTTAGTTAGCTAATGTCTGTAATGAATAAAAGATACTGCCTTTCTTGCAAACGACAGGAAACTACCTGCTAGATACCTGCTAATGCCCAAACCAACCACAATAAGGTTTTTAGATGCTGAACCAACTTTGTAACTGAATTCAGCTAGTGACAGCCAGAAACCTCCAGTAACCACTCGCCAATCGGTCACCAACCGGGACTAGGGACTAGGTATGACTGAGGCCTTACAGTATTTTTATTGTAGCAAGGTAGCTAGTATTTTAATAGCTGAAGTCTCTGGGCTAATCCCAGCTACAACTTCAAACAGAGACGATTGTTAAAGTGTTCAGCGCTAACTAACAAGATGTACATTTCTTTTAACTTTCTAACAAGCTAGTAAAAAAGCTCAACCAAATCAAACCACGAAGTGTAATTTAACAGTTTAAGTATTAGGCTAGGCTAACTGGCACACTGATCAGAATCTCAGAATTTGTTCAACACTTATTCAGAAGCTAACACCTTGCCACTACTAGTAAGTTTTGTACGCAGAGCATGAAGCAAATATCCATCTTCTCTGGCTCTTTTCTTACAAAATTATCATTAATGATACTGAACGATTCCTTCGCTTTGCCTGAGTCAATGCGAGGTAAAAAGTGTGTGCAGTTTCTAATTTATTGTGAAAGCTCCGTCTGTACTTTTCAACTTCCTCATGACAGTATGCGTCTCTGTTTGCAATAATGTACCATGAAAGTTAAGTGTGTGTGCGGGTGTGTGTGTTTGTGTGTGTGTCCGTATGAATTTCCCCTGAAAGCTTTGTGCTCTGTGGGTGTTGTGCACTGACAGCTACACTCTGTGAAAGCTGTGTGTGTTTGCCTGCCTGTGTAATTTCTAGTAAAAGCTCAGTGTTACTGTGAAGTAATTCCAGGTGCTTTTCTGTCACGCAATGTGGTGTTCTCTGTGTCCGGAGCCCTGATGTTATTACTGTGAAAGCAAGGGAACACAGGTCACATAGCGAACTTTCAGTGCAGAAAAACGCAGATGTGCATGGAGGAAAGCTCAGACCTGATATCCTGCTCAGCCTGTAATAACCTACACTGCAGAGTAATAATCAAATCTCTGGCAGTAGCTCAGCACAGCAACTGAAAGTTATTTTGACCTTATTACACCACATTTTCTTTTAAAACAGCCTCATTCTGATTTTCAACAGAGCATTACGCAACAAAAGTCCAGACCTCCAAACTCTAGACTGCAAAATGCTGTGGACATTTAAATCAGAGACAAGGAATGAGGAAATTTAACAGGTAATAAATGAAGCCTTGGAAATGTTTGCAAACTATACTGATGACCCCAACCTTTATCTCATAAACATAGGACAGCAACATACTTGCGACTAGGAAAGATCTGTTGTTGCCTGATTGACTGCGTTGACTTTTATTGTGTTCGGTGACCCATTGCAAGTAGTAGCATCAACCAACTGATTGCTCAGAGGTTGAGAGGGCAACACATGCAACTTCTGGGTGACCACTTCTAATTGCAAGCAAATGCCTGGTGGGAGGCATTCTGTCACCAAGCAGCTGTGGGCCAATAAGGACTGACTGCAATCACTTTCAGGCAGTTTGGCAACATGTTGCAATCGATATAAGTGATTGTGCTCCAGTGAGGGCAACGCATCCGTGTCTCTTTACAATAGGAAACTTGACTCAACCGGTTGCCAGCTGGTTGTACTCCGGCTATACAACTATATAAATGCAAATTTGCAGAGCACTTATGTCACTTTGCTTTAAAATTACCATCTTGTAGCAACTATATGATTATTTGTTGAGAAATTCTTAGATTTCTGTCTCAGCTCTAAGAGGTTCTGTCTGGACTCTGAATGTAAGTAGTTAATGTGATTTGTTGTGTATCTAGACAGTGATCAATTTGTAATAGAAGGCAGCAGATTATCAACTGATCACAATTAGTCACTGTATTATCACAAACAGATTGCACACAATTTCCAACTTGACCCCATTCAATCACAATAGCTTCTGACAGCAGACTGATTCTGTCTTATTGCCATCCTTTTGCCATCTAGACACACCAAAGTCACTTTGAATATGACAACTGACTGAGAGTGGTCACAGAAAGAGTAGGCTGAAGCATCTCAGAAGCCAGCAGTGGTCCGAGTAGGTCAATATGAATCCAGCAGTGATCAACTGAAGGACAAACGTAGAGTTCAAGTTCATGCAGAACTAATGTACACAAATCAAAAAGCGAGAGCACTGCTACAGTGCATAGCAATTTGTATGTATCTCCTGAAGCTTCTGCGTTTCTGTCTCCCAAGATTCAATAAAAGTTAGTATTGCAAATTGAAATCTTCTGATTAAATAAAGTGAGTAAAATCATATAACATCCATTAAGTAAAGAATAAAGTCATTAGAGTACAATGCCACCCAGATTACATTTTTAAAATTAACATAATAGGGAAATGCATACAATGAACTTACGCATAAAACTGTAATTTGTTCACCAAAATTTAATTTGTTTTAATATAATATGTACTTGTAATAATTAAAGCCTGATAAGCCTTTTTGTGGCTCTGATTAGCCGACTTAATTACTTACTTATGCTTCAGGAAAGTTGTGATTTCCGGTAAATATTGAAAAAGACAAAACGTGTTTACGTTTTCAGTCACCTGGTTGGCTCGGGCCTTTCTATCTGGAGTTTGCATGTTCTCCCCTGTGCCTCTAGCTTCCAAAAATCCAGAGGCATGGATGTTAGGTTAACTGGTAAAAAAATGAGTGTGCATGTATGTTAGATAAAGCCTTGAAGTGTAGCGATATGCACTTAAAATATGTGAAAAATATAACAAGAAAAAGGTAAATGTGTATTTAGTGTAAAAAAAAGCACAATGTAAATGCCAGTGCAGTTTATTACATATCCCAGCTGGCTTACTGCTATATGCTTATAAGAAAATATTCCCATTATGATTTGTCACTTTTTAAATGGAAGTGTTGTAAGGAATAACTGCTTTTAGCCTTTCACTTCTTTTCTTCTGCTCCTTTTTCTAGTTTCTTGTGTGGTTCCTTGTCCATGTTGTTTTCCATATTTCTCTTTTCAGTTACTTCCTGTCTTATCTTGTAGATCACTTTCCTTATATGTCATGTTGTTCTTTTTTTTTTAACTTCGTATATCTTTGTTTTTGTTTGCTCACCCCTGACTGTGTTAACATGTTGCTTCTGTCAGCTGTCCTGTAGTAGTTGCCTGAGTTTTGGTTTTCCTGTTTCCTTTTTGACCAACATTATTGTCCCTAGTTTAGACTGCCTTTTACTGCAGGTAAACAATGGTTGAACACTGCAACATGACCAAAATTATTAAAACTGTGCAAAAAACTTGGAATTTTGTTGACTTTGAAACTGTTGCTTTAAAGACCGGGACCAGATTTGCAACCACTCACAGTCGATTACTCTCTTTGAAGTAACATCAGTGCATCGAGTGGAAATGATACAGTCAGTCTGCTGGCAGTTTGGTATCAGTTTCAGATTTATTGGGGTCAAGTAGTCAATTATATCCAATCTGTAGGCAACCCAAGTTGGACCACTTTTGTTTGGAGACAGCTCGCCTCCCACCAGGACACTTGTCTGGTTGAGGTTCTGAGTCTCACGTGCTCAAGTTCTGAGTGACAAGTTGGTTACTTTAACTACTTGCAATTGACTATCCACTGAAAATACAAATGCAGTCACTGCAGACGATAGATTTTTCCTAGTTGAAAAAAGGTTGGCAAGTAATCTTTAAAATAAATCCTCCTATGTTTTGGCCTTACTGTTTTATTATTATTTATTTATTTATTATAAAATGTCCGTAGAGGAAGAGTAGAGGAAAATAAGCCTATGTCACGACCTGCGGGATCAGCAAGGCGCTGATCATTATATCCCCGCTCCTGGCTCTCTTTTTCTCTCTCTCTCTCTCTCTCTCCTGTTTTGCCGGGGCGGAACTCATGGTGGGTTCACGCCCTCGGCCCACGCCTTCCTGGATTGGGAACACCTGGGCCTCATCAGACCAGCTGGTATTTATGAGGGAGGAGGTCAGCTGTTCGACGCTGGATTGTTGTGAAGACTCTAGTCAGTACACGTCAAGCCGAAGTTTCCCGTGCCTCCATATCAGCCGTAAACGTGTGTTTATGTGTCTCTAGATTCCCCGGACCCGTCCCCGTGTTTCCCCGTGTCGACTGTGGAAGGAGCGACTGGTCGGTAGTGGAGAGAGAGAGGTTGGAGTGGACGTGTGTGTGATTCCCCTGTTTCCCTGGAGCCCTGGAACCCTGCCCCTCACGTTTTTTAAATACCACATCGCCGCACTGCTTGTAAATACACTTGGTGAAGAACTTGTAAATAAAACCTTCTCTGTTCAATCGCAACTCCGGAGTCCTGCGTGTGGATCCTCCAAGCAACCCGTGACAATAACAATCCAGCCACACCATGGATCCAGCGGACCCGGCCCAGCAACCCTACCCCTCTCCAGAAGCCTTGTTGGAGCGACACGAGCAGATGCTACAACACATTAACCATCAGTTGCTCGCGCTCACTCAGGCTCTCGCTCAGCATATACCTCTGCCAGGTCCCGTTACGCCTCCCCCTTCTGCTCCCTCACAGCCGCCATCTGGAACCCTCCGCGCCACCAACCCCCGTTTCCGCGGAGCCTCTGGAACGATCTCTACCTTCACCGGAGCCATTTTCTGGTGAGTTCCACAAGTGTGCTGGTTTCCTAACACAGATTATGTTGCAGTTTAGGCAGCTGCGGCGGACATATGAAAGTGATGGAGCAAAAATTGCCTTTTTTGTTCAGTTACTCCGCGGTCAAGCCTTAAACTGGGCTCAAGCAGTGTTACGAACCGACCCGGAGATTGCTTATGCTGATTTTCTCTCAAAGTTTCAATGTGTGTTTGAAAGGGGCATTGGAGCAGAGGCGGTGGGCCACCGTTTGCTGAACTTAAAGCAAGGAAAACGGAGTATGGCGGACTTTTCTGTGGAGTTTTGGACACTGACTGAGGAGACTGGATGGGGCAGCCCGCGTTGATAAGTACTTTAATAAACAATGTTTGTGATGAACTCAAGAGTGAACTACTAATGAGAGAACTGCCCAAAACCCTGCCGGACGTGATAACATTATGTGTGAAAGTAGATGAACATATGAGCCGGCAACTACAGTTCCCAGAGCGGAGATGGCTTCCGGTGGAAGCGGAAGTAGCGATCGGGATGTGGATCGCGGCAATGAGCATGAGCAACCCATGCAGATCGGATGCTCCCAAATCTCCCCGGAGGAACGAGCCCGCCGATGGAGGACCGGTGAGTGCTTCTCTGCGGCCGCAAGGGTCATATCGCCATTGTCTGTCCAGCACGGCCAAAAGATCACGCCCGCCGATAGAGAGGAGGGTACGGGTGGGCGAGGTCTCCTTTTCACATTCTCCTCCACGTCTCATGCTAGCTGCTAAAGTGACTGTCCACTCTGCCTCCCACTCCCTTCAGGCGCTGATTGACTCCGGGGTGGAGCAGAGCTTCATGGATGCTTCCCTGGCTCTCAAACTTAAAGTTACCACACAAGCATTGCCCTACTCCTTGCAGGCCACCGCTTTAAATGGCCAGCGTCTTCCCAATATAACTCATATTACAGAGCCCGTGTCCCTAACTCTATCTGGTAATCACATTGAAATGTTACAGTTTTATGTTTTTCAAGCTCCTCTCACACCCCTAGTGCTGGGATTTCCATGGTTGCACCAGCATAACCCCGTACTCGACTGGAAAGAGGAGAGGGTTCTGGGGTGGGGCGAGGGATGTCACATGACCTGTTTAAAAGCTGCTACTCCTGTAAAAACAGCATTTAACCCACAACCACACGAGCCCCCTGACCTTTCAGCCATCCCATCGGAGTATCATGATCTCAAGCAAGTGTTTTGTAAGGACCGAGCCCGCTCTCTTCCTCCTCACCGCCTGTACGACTGCAGTATTGATTTGCTCCCAGGTGCACCTCTTCCCACTAGTCGTTTGTACAGCCTCTCTCAACCTGAACGTGAATGCCTGGAGAAGTACATTAATGAATCCTTGGCTAATGGACTGATTCGCCCCTCTTCATCCCCCGTGGCTGCCGGGTTCTTTTTTGTAACTAAGAAAGATAAAAGCCTTCGGCCATGTATTGATTTCCGGGGCCTCAATAACATCACCATTAAGAATAAATACCCTCTGCCACTCTTATCATCCGCTTTTGAACTCCTGCAGGGGGGCGACCATTTTCACTAAACTCGATCTGCCAAATGCTTACCAATTAGTCAGGTTAAGAGAGGGGGACGAGTGGAAAACAGCCTTCAACACGCACCTGGGCCATTTTGAATACTTGGTCATGCCGCTTGGACTAACTAATGCTCCCGCTGTTTTTCAGGGTCTAGTCAATGATGTGCTCCGAGATTTCATCAATCGTTTTGTGTTTGTGTACCTTGACGACATTCTCATCTTCTCCCGCTCTCTCTCTGATCATGTACGCCACGTCAGACCAGTCCTGCAATGCCTCCTGGAGAATCGCCTGTTTGTTAAAGGAGAAAAGTGCGAGTTTCATGTGAGTACTGTGTCATTCTTGGGCTACATCATTGAACAGGGCGATTTAAGAGCCGATCCAGCTAAGGTACAAGCAGTCTTGGACTGGCCCACTCCACCTAATCGCAAGCAGCTTCAACAGTTCCTGGGCTTCGCCAACTTTTATTGGAGGTTAATTCGGGACTACAGTAAGATTGCTTTGCCGCTAACCCGTTCAACTCCCCTAAGGTACCTTTCTGCTGGGATGATCAAGCTCAGGAGGCCTTCACGCAGCTAAAGAAACGCTTTGTTTCGGCTCCCATCCTCAGCCAGCCGGATCTCAAGCGGCAGTTTATTGTAGAGGTGGATGCTTCGGATGTAGGAGTTGGAGCCGTTCTCTCCCAGCAACAAGAGAGTAAGCTCCACCTTTGTGCTTACTTTTCCCGTCGCCTCTCTCCCGCAGAGCAGAACTACGACATCGGGGACCGGGAACTGCTGGCAATCAAACTCGCCCTGGAGGAGTGGCGCCACTGGCTAGAAGGCGCAGCGGAACCCTTTGTAGTATGGACAGACCACAAGAACCTCGAATACATC
>VUQG01043191.1:0-34530 GCA_015106755.1 Etia nguti
GGTTAGTGGTTCGATCCCTGGCTCCTCCAGTCTGCATGTCAAGAGTATGAATGTGTATGAATGTAGTTAGGAAGCACTCACTTTAGCGAAAGTGTGTGAATGTGGCATGTTGTATAGAGCACTTTGAGTAATCCGGGAGACTAGAAAAGCGTTATATAAGAATCAGTCCGTTCATCGAACAGAGTTTCGTCATTTTACTTTTGCACTATTATGTTCTGGCACATGTTGTTATTACATGGCTTGATTAAGGTACACATTAGGCTGACATCTGGGGCCAGAGCTGAAACTGTTCTGGGCCAGCACAGGGCCAGCAGTGTGTCTACAACTGGCCCGTGGCTGCACACAACTTACACATGGCCCACATACCGCAAAGAATGACGGCCCTTTGGTGGCCCAGATCAGGTTTGCCAAAGGTAATCCACATATGGGCCAGCACAGGACCACCAGTGTGTCTGAAACTGGCCTTGTGCTGGCCCATGTGTGGGCCACATCTGGCAAACCAGATCTGGGCCACCAAAGGGCCGTCATTCTTTGCGGTATGTGGGCTATGTGTAAGCACATTGTGTGGGCCAGATCCGGGCCATACCAATTTTGCTATGTGGGCAGCCTGACGAGGATAAAAATTAGGCCCATGAAGCTGGTGGATCAGTGTAAAATACTGGTTTGAAATATTTTTTCTCCTCAAGTATGAAGTTGTAGTTTTTTTTAATATGCAATTCTTGTGACATTAAATAAAAAGAGACAATATAACATAAATAACTATGTTGGTCTAGAGATACATATGACATATTTGGCACAGTAGATATCAGCAGCAGTTTTGAATTTCTTCTTGGTCCTTCTTGTCATCGAGGGGTCTGAACAGTTTAAGGGGGCTTGTACATGAGTTAGACGGGTGCTCCCTGTTACACAATTTAAAATATCCAAGAAAAGAAGCAGTATTCATGCATATGGCTCCCCCATGGTTCCACTGGTAAGCTGAAGAAGCGGCTTTACGTTGCTCTCTGTGTCAGGAGGTGAAGTTAGCCAAGTTTGTCAAACTAACCAGCTAGTCTTCGTCTCAAAAAACTTTTATGCAAATTTATATATTTTTGTAAAACCAAAAGTATACAATACCTGTAAGAGCTAGGAATAAAAAAGCCCTCTTTGCTGAATGTTCTCTTTCACAGGGTAAAACAGACAGTTATCGTTTTGGACACCAGGGGTAAGAAATATTGAGACACTTTTAAAGGTTTTCTTTGTCAAAAGACATAAAAAGTCATTTGGCATCAAATAGTTTTTCAGCGTGCAGGTTTACCAGGTAATTTCGAAGCTTGGATCTATCCTGTGAAAGTGAGACAAATCAGTGAGTGAAAACAAAGCCCAAAAACTCAAAGGTCCAATTCGGACACAAACTTCCTTAACTTGGATGAGTTTACACCCTAATTTTTGACAGGAATTACAAACTTGCACCTTACAGAACAACAGTATTTGACCCTCTGGGATGACAGTTTGCTGGTGGTTGTCTGCAGTGGTTATACATTACAAGCCTCAGGGGGGCAGTAATGAGTCCTTTATCGTTTGATGCACTGTATTCAGATGAACTCACATTACTAGGGGTCCCTTTTATTTTGAAGACAGAACAGGTCATCCGTTAATTGAAAAGTTGGTGTTTCAGTTCTTGGGTGTGGCCTGCTGAGGAAAAGCTGGAGTGTCAGACTCCAGCTTGTCGGTCTGGTAACTCAAAAAGGTTCTCCTCTGCATAAATTACTTCGCCAACCCCAACATTATGGCTAACAGGTGGATTTTCCCATTTGAGTGCAGCTAGCCAAACAGCGAACAGGCGCTAAAGAGGCAGAGAGTGAAAGTAGACAGCATGTCCTCGATTTTAACATAAAACTGATTGTTGCAGTCAGGGGCAGCCCAAAAGTCAGTATAAACTGATTTTTAGTTTTAGTGTCCTTATTTTCATCTGAGTTATCGATTATGTTCCTAGTTAGCTAACATATGCTAATGTCCATTAGCCGCAACCAACCAACCAACCACATGACATGTTCAATACTGACAGAAGATGACACTAGACATGTTCTCAAAATAAAAACTTAAAGCACTTATTTCTTAAATCCAGCTTCACAGTTTTACATCCATGCAAAGTTTTGAGAGCAGGGCTCCACATGATGTATATTAGCCTTCATTAGATTGTCCCCTCCAACAGATGAGGTGAGATGTGCCTTGAGAGAAATCTTTCAGGAACTTTTGATATGTCTATGAACTCCCTTCTTGTAAGTCCTGCTGTCCTCTCACATTCCCATGTCTCCTGTCTCCCCAGAAGAAAAGAAGAACAACCTCCCCCAGGATTTTGACATCGACATGGACGCCCCAGAGACGGCAAAGGCTGCTGTGACCATCCAATCACAGTTCAGGAAATTCCAGAAAAAGAAGCAGGATGTGAAGTCGTAGAGTGGCCTCTCTTAGCCACGTCTTCAGCTGATGTGGGCCCGGTTATGCATGTCAATTAAACTGCATCATTATGAACTGGAAGGGAGGGTGAGGGCGGGATTCCTGAAGGTGGAGGTAGAAGGGTGGGGTTAAATTGTACCTTTGTGAAAGTCTGTGCATAATGAATAACTTTACTATATACAAAATGTTGCATTATTACTTTCTTGGTGTATGTATTTAGATAATAATATAATTTTGCTATTTGTTTTTTTACTTCAGTGACACTTTAGTGTGGCTTCACACTCACTGTATACCCACAATAACAGGAAGCTTAAATGTGGCAGGTCTTCTGTACTGTTAAACAGCGAACTTTGATTGATGCTATAATCTGGGTCAATCAGTTACAGCAGAAGAGTTGGGCTCCACTGGAGGTCTTTTAATGGCTTCTTCCTGTGGCTGAGCAGAGGGATTCCATACTGTTACCAGTGTTTTTAAAATCCAATCAATTTAGTGTCTCTAAATGTGTTCACATGTCGAAGATCTCCTCTCCGTCACACTTTTCCCCTGATGACTCTCAGTTATATCTTTGTTGAGACTGCAGATGTTGTGATTGTGGTTCTTTGCCTGTTGTGGTTCCAGTGTGATTGTTCATTGTTAGATTGTGTCACGTGTATTGTACAAGCACACACATGCATGCATGAAAGCTCACACATACGCGCACACATGCATATCCTCTTCTACAGAGAAGTAAATAAAGACAATGGAAAGGAGTGATTTTTTTTTGTATTTCTTTCCTGAGTACAAAATTCGTGCACCACATGCAGCAGGTCACATGCTTCAACATCTGTGATTTAAAAAGAAAGTTAAAAAAGCTGACATTGAAGCATTCATGTGCAAAGTTGCAAGGTTGTACGAAAACTTTAGTGATGATTGTGAAAGTGGTGATATGCATGCACAATGTACTTTGTGTGCTGCGATTAAAAGTCTATTTACATTGATCACAGTACTATATAAATATTGCAGTAGTTAATGTTTTGCTAGCATATAAAGATGGGATCAAAAGGTTCTAATGATTGACCTTTTTTTACAGTTTTGTGTGATTCATTAATGTTGTTGATTCAATATCCTTTTGTCCTTGTGGACCTGCGCTTATTCAGTGCACAGTGGTCCTTTAGTATGTGGGCAAAAGACTTGCACTAACCAAACTGTTAAATTGTTTGAATGTAATAATTTTTTTTAAAGCAGCTTAAAAGTACAACTTTTTCAGGTTTCTTAAACATTGATTTCTCCATCATTCTAACAGCAGATGTTTGGCTTCTAGAAAAATGAAATAATGAATTAATTAAAATTGAAAAACAAAATAGGAGATCCAATTAAATGTTCCTTTTCTTTTGTAACAAATATTGTCCAGGGGCATAAAATTTAAGCAGTGCAGACCTGCATCAGAAATGAGCTCCCGGGGCATGTTGACATGACAGGATTCAGTATGTGTGCTAACTCGGGCAAATGAGAAGCGGGACTGTCTCCACTTCGCTCTAAAAAACACCTTCGCAGCATACTGAGCCACAAATGCTGAGCCATGTTTTCCTCTTTTTGCCCTGTGGTGCTACTCATTACTAATTTGTTACCATGGAAACACCGAGTTATATTGCTGGCAGACTTTTTAAGTTTAAATTATGTAGGTTTTTGTGAACATGCATATAAGTAGTTTCAGAGCAACAACATCATACGACGTTAAACACAGTGCTGCAGGTGAGACTCTGCTCTTCTGCCATCTCATCAAAAACCACAGCTGGTGCCCCAAAAAAGGCTTAATCAATCAATCAGTGTTCAGTAATGGAACCTCACTGGAGTGGAAGATGTGAAATTCTAATTTAACAAGGTTTCCTAGTGGGTATATTGGGTATTATTTCACATTAAAATCATTTGTAATGGAAGCTGAGAATATTTAACCAGTCTTTATGATTTGCAAACCTGGATGTGGGCAGATTATCCCTTTCTTCCTAGCAGATCGTGTAAACTTCAGACTGGAAGGGAAGCATCTACGATGCTGTGTCTTCTCTGTGTGGATTTGTGCCCTTGGCCCTGGGTTTCTCGTCACCTCCCTGACCAATAACCTGGCAGCCAGCTTCAGAAAGAGTCCTGAAAGTTCCAAACTTCTTCTATTTTACATTTATTGAAGCCACTGTGCTGATAGCAGCCCTTTCACAAATTAAGATTTATATTTTTGCTCTGGTCTGTGTTTCAGCAAAGTTTTATTATGTAGGGTTTCAAAGAGCTCCTCGGATTCTCTCTTGGCATTTTTCCCAACATGTAGTATTTAAAGTGGGATTTTATAGATAAGTATGAATGTGTGTGCCTTTCTAAACTGCTTAGTATCAGTTGGGCACACGTGGGCTCCACTCACATTCTTGACACATCTTAAAGACCTGACTAGAATTTTGATGACCACAGCAAAGCTATGAATACAACTGTAAGGAACAATTTCAATTTAGATTTTCATTGAAATCTATAGACAATTCTAAAATAATTTTTTTTAAGCAAAGACTGATTACTTTAGTATCCCTCGCTTTTTCAGCTAGATGTATCGATGTTGATTTTGCCTGCTGAGGGCGAACAGATCACACTGCTACAGTTACTGTAAGGATTTCTCTGTGATCATCACATAAACTCTGTGAGAAATCCCTTTGCTGTAACTCACTAAATGAGTTTGTGAGGAGTAAAAATATCTGGAATCCAATAAATGACAACATAAACAATGCCAGCTGTCTGAGCCATGCTCAAAGCTCATTGCTTCAGGTCTGCACTGGGACATGCATCCGTGCTTATTACTTCACGTTTTCAGAACCATTTCCTCAGCTCTGCAGACGATGGCTTCATATTTCTCAGGCTGATCAGAGGCAAAGAATTCAGTCCAGCGGAACCTTATTTATGACAGCTGTTATTAACCACTGAGTGTGGTGGTGAGTAAATCTCTGCCACTGTGCTTAATTTGTTGTGGACTTTGGAGGTGGATGGCAGATACAGTTGTCATGCTGAGTAATACACCTTCCTGCTAATCCATGTCTTGTGATATAAGACCATGGAAGCAATTTAGCAGGCAAGATGTGTGAGGCTCAGGCGGACTCTTCAGGATGGCAGGTTGGTGAGCTCAAAATCAATAAACCAGTTTAGGAAGATTCTTCATAATTCTGTCACTACTGTACACACGTATCCTCTGCAGTAACACCAGAGGGAGTCTTGACTGGCTATAATGTAACAACACTTTAAATTTACACTGACTTCATTAGAGCAGAAAATTAAACTGATGTATTTCACTTCACTCTTTTCAGTGCATTATGTCACTTGCATGATGTTTAACTTTAGCCTACATGTTCCACAATGCCTTCTGCCTGTTAAGTGGTAATCGGCACTTTATTGCTTGGCAGTTCTCTTTATTGTTTCTTAATGATACCACAGAAATGTGTGAAATGATGTAAAAATCTCAATGAACATGTCTGTTGTGGTGAAGAAGCTGTTATCGGTCCAACTACATTCCTGCTCTGGCCAAATGTCACCCTGACAAGCCCTAGGTGTAAAGCTTTAGAAGTGCTTTTATTTTCACATGACAATAAGTATACTAAACTTTATCTATTAATGCCAAAGAAAATCTTAAAATGAAGCTGGCACCTCTTATTAAAATGTGTTCTGGAGCAGTGATTCTGATACCTGTGGACAGTCATTAACCTGCACTTCACAAGCAGTTTATAGTACTGCTTACTGTCTCCCTCAGTCAGGAGTGGCAGTGGCCTCTGGGCCAGTCAGAAGGCGGTGGGCGAAAATGAGATCAAACTAACTCTGATACAGAGGGGCATTGGTATCAAAAGAACTGGAAGAGTAGAGTGTATGAGGTGCAGTCCTGCTCCCCAAGTTCAGATGAATGATCTGAATTACACTTGCAGTCTTTAGAAATTAAGTACATGTTAAAGCACACGGCAGTATTGTGTGTTTCATTTTAAAAAAATGCAATCATGTAGTGCAGTCAACACTTAATACCACTGTGAAGTGGCAATCAGAGCTAAATCCATCCCAGAATTGCTCAGTCTACTGCACCACAATAAAGGAGTTTTAAGATTGTAGGAATAATTTTAGAGCCGCACCTGAATTTGATAAGTACGTTTTGAAGATTTCAAATATGTTTAAGGTCAACCTGAACTGCTTTAAGTAAGTTTAACACTACCCTCTCCAGCTGCACAGTCATTCAGGCATTCGTTGAAATCCTATGACAATATGGCCTCAAGCATCACCATTAATTAAACATCTGACATGTTTATATAATCAAACTCTGAAAATATTGGATAAAAAGTTAGTTCTGGGGCATTGCTGTCACATTTAAAAAATATATAATTTATTTAGTTTTTCAGAGTTTTATTCATTCTTAAATGAGTTTTCATTTGTATAAACAGTCTTGCCCTGTTTATACAATTGCATCTTTCTAGATACACCCGAAGACGAGACAGTAGCAGAGTCACCAGAAGCATGGTGAACGACAGCTTTAAACTTTCACATCACTCATCTAAATTTGGACAATCAGCACTGATGTTCCATGACATTGATGGAAGACACAACTGAAATCAAACTGATCACAGATTTTCAATCTTTCACAGTAAAGGTCCAAGGCTGCTTTAAAAATAAATCTGAACTGTTTTTATTTTAAATGAATTATATAATTGTATATAATTACAGTGTAATTTCACAATTATTCATATTTTTTAAAACTGTTTTAATTCATGTGTTTTTAGTCTGTTGTGGTTTTATGTGACTGAATTCTGTTTGTGTGCTGTGGATGTAAAAGCCCAGCTGGGGACAAGAGTTTGAAATTAGCTATAAACTCTCATCAGTGCAGCACATCAGTTTCATGTTTTTATATTGGAACTATGGTGAAACCTAGGTTCATAACTACTTTTGCGGTGAATATAATTAACGTCTCCAGATGTACCACTCACAGACACACACAAACTGTTCTGATCTCAGTTACAGCTGCAAGCCTCATGGAAAAAGTGGAGCCACTGATATTAGGAGTCATGGGATTTAAAAGTGAGGCTGCTGGTGTGTTAGGTACTCTTATTAAAATAATGTTTTGTGCCCGTACTTTCAGTCAGCCATGATTTATACAATCATCCCTGAACACAGACATGTGGGATTCATCCTGAAGCTACAGAAACTTTTGAAATTTTGCTGAAGCACATCTGAGTTGAGGATGAAAAATTATAATAGCTTATCTTATAATTGACATTAAGAGTTCAGACGTCTGACTTTCACTCTCAAGACCGGGAAACCCTGAACAGTAAGTCAATAGATGCCAAGTCAGTGGGAATAACATGACACTGAGAAAAATGACTCAACTGCTGCCTGGTTTCTTTTCATTTAGGGCAGAGGTGTCAAACATAATGGAAAGGTGAAGGAGGACACTGGAATTTCAACTCTATTTTCAGAAGTTTCCTAGTGTTTCCTACTGATACACTGATATACTCATACTACACTAAAGTCATTGTAATATAGATTCCTGTATTTTCATCAGGTAGAAAAAACAAGACTTAGTGTTTAAATTGCACTTCTTTTTCTTAAATCTCATTGATTTCACTGAGAGAAAGGGGACTTTCACCGGTCTGGCCCAGATAAGATCAAAGTGAATAAAATGGGTTTGACACCACTGCTTTAAGGAAAAGAAACAGTTTCTATAAACTGTTTCAGAATGTCCACTGTTAAGTGCCTTATACTGCTGATGTGCATTCTGGTATTTTGAGACTTTGTTGGTGTTTTTGTCATTTAATTGTCTTCTGACAAAATTACTGCATGCTGCATGTTTGCTGTTGAATATCCCTGGAAAACATCCCGTCCACGATTCAGGGCTCAACGGCTCCTCTTAGTCACAATCAGCACACTGCAGGTTCATTGTCTTGACCAGACTGTAAAGAGCAGCACATCACTGCCACCTGCAGGTACGGAGTACAAAGCTCTAGCCAACATAAGGAAACCATCATCACTGCTTGCTCATGTTTCATCGCTGTCACAGTGACAAAAATGAGGTGAAGACTGGGCATCTCTCTCGCTGAAATTCACGGCCAAAGCAGCCAGGGAGCACAGAATCCACCCGCTCTTGGCCCATCTGCTCTGTCATCTCCGCCCCACCATCAGTCATGTCAAAGCTGCGAGGGACACTTTGGGGAACAGCCATTTTATTAATCAAATTTGAACCTTTGTGTTAGTTTCTCTTTATTCCAGTGCCACCATGGTGAACACTCATGTTAAAAATAAAAAGTGACATTTTTTTGTTAAAATGTATAATCATAATGAAGACAGTTAATCATAGAAACTAATCATAGAAACTGACATTATGACCTCACAGCATTTTGGATCCCTCAGGCTAACTCAAAGAAAGAGAACAGAAACGGGCCAGGGCAGACAGGAACAGAAAAACAGCTTCTTACGTATATATCCACATGAACTTTTTTTTTTTCAGATACTTCCCATAGACATTATAGGTTTGGTTCGAAGGGGGGAATTCTGCTGGATTGTCTCACGTTTTTTTTTCCCTGTAGAGGAGCATTGCTGCAGTGCAGCAACAGTAAATCTACTGAGGACAGTGAGAGCCCTGAAGACTCTACCTAGTGCACTGAGAGTAGGGATCTGGACACACTTGAGTCGGGCTGTTGTGAAGTGCAAACCATCAGTTCTCAAAAACCTCCCTGTTCTAGCTAACATCATTTACCAACCTGGCAGACAAGCAGTGGTAAACTACACCTGAATACAAAAGCTGGAGTGTGTCCGGCCCTGTAAGTATACTCACAACATAGTTATTTATCATCATTACAGTACAGTATAGAGCAATAGTTTCCATAGACTTTTCATATCTTTTTTCATATTGCACCATCAGAGAATGGGACACAGAGAAAGATCAACAGAGACTCCATTTCCTAATTAAAATGAGATATGTGCAAACATGACTAAGGACTTTATTAACCAAATCAATTCTTCCCTGTAATATCCACAAATAAAAGTGATTTCTCTTTTTATATATATATTTATAGTAATAAGAATAATAAATCTTCACATTGGATCATTTCATAGTGTGACAAAATGCTCGACTGGGCTGCCCACCCAGCCATGATCATAATCCTCATTGTCTTTTAATTGGTCAGTCCCCATGCATCCATAGGAAATAGATTTTTTTTTCTTCAAAAAAAGTAACAATTTGAGAGCAGCTGAAAAGTTTGGACTCTAGTTTCAATTGCTTTCGTTCCGAGATTTCTCCGAGTTTCACTGAATGTTTCAGAAAGAAATTCCATAGGAAAAAACATGACTCCAAATCGTCATCTTCCAGAAACCAGGAAAAGAAACCAAAGAGGAAGAAAAAAAAAAGATGTCCAGGTTCTTATGAAAACACTGGAGAAGTAATGGTGATAATAGATCATTTGGTAATCAGTAATTAATGATCAATAATAGCTGACAACTAACAATTAATAATCACCAATTCATTATAAAGAATGAACAAGAATAAATAAATGCTCCCTCGTTACTCAATTAGTTTGGCAAAGCTCCGACTGGACTCATTTCCAAATGAGTGAATTTTTTTTTCTCAAGTGATACAAACAAATAAACAAACAAACAAACAAAAAAAATACAAACAAGAGGTAAAAGAAAAGTCTAAAATAAATAAAAGGACATTAGTAAAAGTGGCCCCGTCCTCAGAGGGAGGGGACATATATACAGAACTGCGTGGTGAAAGTCAGTTTACTGCACTTGAGTGTTAAGTCCAGTGTTAGAGTGAGTTCTAGTCCCGCCCCAGGTGCCCCTGCTGTTATACTAGCGTATAGGACTTTGCGTAGGGGTTGCTGCTCTGTTTGAGATGTCCTCTGGAGTCCAGCAGGGACTCCTGGGAGGTGCTGAGCTTGGCTGCCTGGGCCAGCTCTGAGCCCTCTCTGTGGGGGAGTGTGGCTGCTGATCCGGGTTGCCACTGGGCCACTGGGTCCCTGCTGGCCTGAGGGGCCTCTGTAGGTGTCGGGGGCGCCATCCGAGAGGGCCGCTTCAGCGAGCGGCTCTTCTGGGGCTCAAGGCAGGCTTGACCCATGGCCGCTCTCTCCCCACTAGCTGTCCCCCTAGATGACCCCGAGCAGGACATGCCTCGGTTTAACAGGAAGTCCATGCGCAGATAGGGAGGAAGGTGAACCAGCTCGCCCCCTGCGGGACGACAAACACAGAGCAGGGTCAGTAAGACAACAGACAGCCATAAACAACCTCACCTGCGCCCTGTTCTCCAAAGTTATCAGTCTAAAATAATCCTGCTTATTCTTTTCAGCCAAGTTACTCTTTCACTCCCTTGACATGCAGTTTGATGGTGTATGGAATAACTGTGCGCTCTTATTTTGAAATGAACAAAACAGGAAATCACCAGTAATCCCTGCATGCACTAATCAAGTAATGGACATTAAGTCTCATTTTACATGTGGATTTACACTATAATGGCTGGGATTTGCTCACACTGTACTCCACAGTGTTTCCACTATCAAACAGATATTTCCAGTGAGAGAGGCTCACACCTCCTGAACACACAACAATTATAATTGCAAAGAAAATCAATTTAATCATTCCAAACATTTCTCCTAACTGAAAAAAATCCTGTTCCAATCTTAAAAATAGCATCCAATCGCTTACTTGCCATACCATATTTGTATTGTTCGGTGTCCAAAACTTTAATTTGCTTTATAGTTTAACAAATTTTCATTGTAAAAGTCAAACTGCAGCATCAGGTCATTTTTAAAAAACGTTCCCGTTCCCACCCAAAGTCAGGATAATACATTTCCATTAACTTTTGACTGAACCTAAAATGTATTACATTATCTTCATTTGTACATTAAAATGTTGTTTTGCCTTTTAAAGCAGATAAAGCTGCCTTTCTTTGTTTTTGCCACATTTATAATGAATTTTTAGACAGTGCTTCTGTATCTTTGTCCAAGTTGTTTTCATTCAGATTGGACTTGTGATTTCACTTTAAATAAGACGACTATCAGCTTGAATGAATTCACTGCTGGTGTTAATATTAGGGGTAAATATTAGACATGTTCAGCAGTTACAGTTTAGTGGTTATCAACAGATCAAAATGAGATCAGCTGTAATTAAACGGCGGCATTTCAGGCAGGCTGAAGTGTAGCCTCTGGACAGCTTTGGCCTCACCCGGTCTGTGAGCCTTGGGCACGGCCATGTTCATAACCCGACTGACATCCTGAGGCTTGGGTGGGGAAGCGGTGAAGCGGCAGATGCCTGATTCGGACGGCGTGCTGGAGGTCAGGCTGTCGGTGTAGTCGTTGGTGCCTGCCGTCATCTGCTCTGACGAAGTGTCAGAAATGAAGCATTCGGTGATGGTGAATTTGGCATGTCGCAGCTGCTCCTCCATCTTGGCGTGCTCGTAGGCTCTGGCGAGCTCCTCGTAAGTGGAGGAGGCGCTCTCTGTTGACACCATGCTGCTCCGCGCACGGTCTGGATCAGGCCCAGAGTTAGTGGAGTGGATTAGTGTTAGAATTAGTGCAATGCCATTGTGTTAAAGTTAATACAAGTGCTATGCTGTTAGACGCATAGGGTCACACAGAGCAGCTCTGTGTTATTTACCTGTGTCCTGAGATGGGCTGACGCTGTAGCTGTCACTCTCCTTGTCAACAGAGCCTGCCACTCTAGGTGTGGGCAGCCTCCAGTCAGTGCTGAGAGTGTGAGAGGAGACTGGGGGGTGGGGGCGGTTTAGGGTCCACTGGCTGGCGTACCTGTTGCGAGCAGCTGGGCCAGCTTTGGCTGTGCGGCGGGCTGTGGGGTCTGAGAGCGAGGCAGAGAAACACAAGGTATTTAAGCAGGTCAAAGCAGCAACTTGGCTCAATGAAATGGTCATGATTACAACAGAAAAGAGTGACGAGTAATAAAAGTAATAAAAACTAACACTGAGCCCACTGCGTGAGAGCTTGGGCCAGATTTAATAACACGTTGCACGAGCGTAAAAAAAGTATTGTCAGTAAAGAGAGCACAGTGAGAAGATTGCATGTAAGAGCTGGGTAGGAATTTTAAAATCAAGAACTTTTTCTGATTTACTAATGTTGGAGGTGCACAATTTACCACTAATTGTGCTGATACTTAATGCTGGAATAAAGCGTGTCTTACTTTTGTTCTTGATATGGCACCAGTTACTGCTGAACTGAGAAGGCATCACAGAGATTTAAGAGTGTGTGCTAGAAGAGTGAGAGATCTCTCCAGGACTGTCAATGTATTTGCAACGCCAGACAAAGATGTGACAAAAAAATACAGATTACCAAGCCACCTAGTTCTAAATCTGACCCGGAGCCCCGAACCTAAAGGAGGTCATCCAATATGAATGGCAACAAAACTTCTTCCAACTTTTTGTGTTTCTGGCATTGGGTTCAACATACTGTGGCTTCTGTGGCATGAATTCCACAGTGGGGTTCAAAGCAAAATGGCTAAAGAACGGAGAGAACAGAGCGATGATGGCGCTGACTTTAAAATCTCACCTGCAAATAACAGTTTGTGCAGCCATGCTGCAGCTATTTATACCTGATAATAAACCAGCTTAAGTCTATTTGTGGAGTGGATTTCATATAAATATAGAATCTGTAGTGAAAACGCTCCACAAGGAAACACCTTATTGACTCTAGAACAGCAGGCATGGCAACAACAGTGTAACTGTGAAGCATCATAATGTTGCGTATGAGTGTAGCAGCAGTCTGTTGAGCTAACATCCAGAACTAGTTTATATGCGTTTTTTTTTTTTTTTAAATCCTCATAATTTCCAAAGCATCCAGCGGTGGTGGAAAACAAAAGGCACACTGAAAGAGGGAAATTCTGAAACAACGAAAGGAGAAGGTTCTGGGAAAATAAAAGGACATATAAACATTTTAATGTATTATGAAGTTAAAAAAAGAGTCCGTACTGGACTTACTAGTTCCTGGTCTGGCATCAGACACATCTACCAGTGGACCAGTGGCCTGGGAGATTGATTGGTAGTGGACAGTGTGGGTGACTGTGGACGACTTCTGCTTCTGTGTCTCCCCGAAGTCGTTGTCGGTCAGTAACACAGTGGACCTGTCATCTTTGAGACAGCAGCAGAAACAAACTTAGCCTGCGCGCCATCTTACATTATGTCCTGTGGCACCAGTGCTCGCTGAGTGCTTACCAACAGTCTCCATGGTGTCTCTCTCCTCGATGAGAAGCTGGGCTCTGGGGATATCAATGTGCATGCGGAGTGTCTGCTGCTGTTTGTTAATTGGCTCTGCTGGACGTGTGTTTTTACTGAGAAGCACAGAGTAGATGAAAAATGAATGGAAGTATAAAAGATCTTGTAATTGTATCTGTGTGCATGCTGAGGTAAATGATGATGGCTTAATGAAAATGTTACCTCATGAGCATCTCAGCCAAGCTTTTTGCATCTAGGAAACATACAGAGAAACTGTTTAGAGGCAAGCACGTAGCAAATTTGGGAAACCCGCCCATCATGTGCGGGGACCCCCATCATCTCACCTCGGAGCCTCTTGAGCCTCTGCTCCCTCCTCCTCCTCCTCAGCACCAGGAGGCCAATGAAGATCACGACGATACCCACCAACACGCAGGAAATGGTCACCATCATCTTCAAACCCTCACCGCTCCCAGAGTTATCCTCGCTCACATTGGGCGCCTTTACTAAAGGTGCGATGGTACCTGTGCCGAGGTCATGTGACAGTGTCAGGAGAGACAACCACGTGACAACCCCCTAATCTGTCTCTTTAAATGAACGCTATTGAATGAATCATAATGTGTAAAAAAAAGTCAAGAGCATTGGCAGTTCAGATCTTACAAATTTTGTGTTTCACCATAAGCTGCTGCCCTTTCCTAATAGTTGTGCTTGACCTTTGTCAAATTGGCACTAATGCTTTGTTCCCATTTTGCCCAACTGTACCTCAGTACCAACGAACTCATCCTTCACAGCTTAATGCTCACCCCCACCCTCTCTTCAGCAGCTGTAGAATGTAAGTGAGGGAGGAAATGAAGTATTTGGTCCTCAGAAGTGATTGTGGTAGAATACCGCTGAGCCCCCAGTGCGCAATATGAGCTGGTAATGCTGGTATCCATTATCTCAAAGGAGATCAGGAGATTATTTGATTCTTGTGTTGGAATTCAAAGGGCTTGTGAAGGCGGCGTCATCATTAAAAACCAGCTACAGCCACTAGATTTGGTATGAAATGTGCTTTTTATTGCCCGATTTGTCAGAGGAGGCTCAGTCTCCTTGAGCCTGGAGCTCTGCCATTAACAGAAAAGGTAATTTATTTCTCTTTGCCTCAAACTCCCACACTTAGTCAGACTCTTAATGCTATAGTTACTGAGAACTTGTGACTTTTATGACCAATTCCCTTCTTAAGTGTCAGTGTTCACATGATACTACCTCTGGAGCAGCCAGTGAATCACACAGGTACAGTACCCTGCTGGCTTCAGTAGCCCATGAGAGACAGTACAATCACTCTGCTCCCTGTGAAGAAAAGAGTGGGAAACATATGGTCTCCTGCCACCGTGTGAACTCACTGCCATCATAGCTGAGTGTTGCAAACTTGACTCTCTTCTCAGCATAGCCGGCGCTGTTGTAGACTTTCATCTGCAGCTCGTACCAGGTGGCCTCCTGCAGGTCGTAGAGGACGTAGCTCTTAGTGAGGGAGGTGCGCTGTGCCGTGGTCCAAGTGGGCGAGTCTATCGCCCGATACTCCAGGGTGAACGAGGTGATCGGGCATCCGCCGTTATTCCAGCCGTTCAGGTTGAGCTTGACTCGAGTAGCATTGATGCTAGTGAAGAGCTCCTGTTCTTTAGAGTACTGAGGTTCTGTGGGAAGAAGGAAAGATAATCAGCATTCAGACACAAAATTAACAGCTTAAGACAAAGTACCACTAGCTAAAACTGATTAGACCTGCTTTTGCATTCACAACTATCTTTATTCTTTGTTGCATACATTCAACAAAGTGCTGGAAACAGGAACCTCAGAGATTTGGACCCATGCTGACATTGACAGCATGTCACTGCAGACATGATGCAAATTTCCTGTTCCACCAGATCTAAATTCCCATAACTGGATGGAAGCCAACTGAGTACAGCAAACTCACTATAAAGTTCATGAACTTTGTGACGGGGTGCATTATTTCCTGGAAGAAGGATTTTTCCATACCAGTGACTGTTTATACCAATAATCAGATGCAATACATTCTGTGCTATCACTTCATTTTGTAAATCAGGATGTTTTCAGGGAACTGAAACCAAATTCAAATTTGGTGGATCTCCCCTGTCGAGCGCGCTCTGAGATTTCACCAGGGATCTGAAACCTGTACAGGCAGAACATCAACTTCTGTGTCAAAATGAGCGGGTGGTAGGAGCTGGGTCTCCTGGTAAGACTTCGCAGTCTACAGCTGAGGAGTCCACAATGAGAATTTATTCTCCAGGGTGAGACCGTCAGCGCAAGCTTCTACTATAACGTCCCGATGATGTCTGAGGGAGCGCAACAGCCTGAATTGCGGTGTGTGCCACTGAGCCATTGTGTGTTTGCACATAGAAAACTTAAAATGGTTTTTAGCTACATCAGCACAAACTTTCCTCACTACCTGCCCCAGTCGTTTCTGTTGCTCCAATAAATGAAAATTAAGTTGACACACAGGAGAATATCCAGGATAATTAAAATGCAATGATCTAAAAATAACTAATGTGCAGCACGAGAATTCTGAAGGATCGGTCTTGTTTAAATCCAATACATTTTTGGCTTTTTACAGGTTTGATCACACCTTATATATTGTTATTTCTGTCACGGACCCGGCTCCGGGGACTCGGGGTCCGTGAGCAGTGGGGACTATTATTATTATTATTATTATCATTATTTGATGTGTGTCTTCTGCACTGCTACTATTCTGTGTCCACATGTTTATGTATAGGGAGGTGTGTGTGTGTGGGGTTGTGGCTGTAGCCGGGAGGCCGGGCTACAGGCACCGTCAGGCCTGAGGATGGCTGGCCACGCCCGAGGAGGATGCCACACACCTGCAGCGAATCAGCGTCGGCGGAGGGAACTACTTAATGGTGTGGTGAAGCCTCCACCAATGCGGGATCATCGCGTGATACTCCAGGTTAGTGTCAGCTCAGAGTAAAGTCAGTTAGTGCATGCCTGCGAGTGTGTGTGTCCTTACGGCTGCATTTGTTGTTTCCCCCCAGGAGGAGAGTAGAGCACAGGAGGGCAGCGAGCACGGGGAGTGCAGGGACATGGGAGCGGAGAGCACTAAAGTTTTGGACTTTTGGGAGAAGACACGGCACGGGAGTCAGGGGAGCGCACGGGGATTTATTGTTGTGAATTATTTACTCCACTGTAAATAAACGCACTGTTCACCGCACAGAGTCGTGCGTTTGGGTCCTCCTTCCCCACTTCCCCACAGTCTGCCACACAGACCGTGACAACAATAATAATAATAATAATAATAATAATACATAATAATAATAATTATTATTATTATATCTATTGTAGCAGATGTGGAGGAGGATGAAACATCAGCACTCTACTGCTGTTGCAGTGGTTTGTATTTAGAAGTAAAGTAAGAGGGATGGTTTGTGCACATGTGGCATGAGAACAGCTGTTGAGCATTACTGCCTGTGGGGCCCGAGGGTTGAGGTAGACTATTCTTCTATGTTGGTTACACCCGCAGAAAATTCCTGTGCTTTTTCTGGCCACTGTTGACTGATAAAGGGCGACATCTGAAATCAGCTGATGCATCTCACTTAGTGTCTGCAGCCTTTGAGTAATCAGACACTGACATCCCAGCGCAGCTCACATTTCCTCACTCTGCGTGTCTTTCTGACAGCTGCATCAAGTATTTTCCTGTAGATTTTTCTTTATAGGGGATATTTTATTTGGAAGCATCTGGTCTTAAATCCAAAACTCTAATTTTTCAAGCAGCAGGAAGAGCATCTCTGAAGCAGCATGCTACTGCACACAGCTTGTCCTTTAAGGAGCCGTGGTGATAAATACCGTATGTCACTGACATTTGGCCTTACAGGTGAACCACACACACTTGGCTTTAAAATATACTTTAAACTATGAAAGATACCGTATTTGAGCTTATTGCTATTTTGCTGCCTAAATATGGACGATTTTGTAATGAGGACTTATGCATTGCAACCCTACTTTCCTCTCAATGTCACCGTTCACCGACCACTCTGACTAGTTACTAGTAATTATTTGCAAATCTCATAAACCCATCATTTATTGATGATAGAAGATAGAAAACGTATCAAACGTTTAAACTGCAACAGTTTAAAGAAAAGTACCGGCTCATTTTGAGTTTGATGGCAGCAACAAGTCTCAAAAAAGTTGGGACAGTCCCGTGTTTACCACCGTGTAGCATCCCTTCTTCTTTTAACAGTCTGTAAACATGTGGGAACTGAGGAGACCGGCTGCTGGAGAGGCATGTTGTCCCGTCTTGCCTGATGAAAGATTCTAGCTGCTCAACGGTCCCAAGTCTTTTTTGTCATATTTTTTAAATTTAATTCCATAGGCACTAATGAACCTGCATATTATCAGAAATGCAGGCTTTTGAACAGAGTACTGACACCAAACTGGAGGTCTTTAGTCTGGAGGACGTCGAGTTCACGTTTTGCAAAAATAATTTTGATTTGTTTGATTTATTTTTATTCATCAGGACTGTTAAGGCCTGGAGATCACAGACATCTAATGATGATTTTCAGCCTTTCCTTTGCGCACAGAGATTTCCCCAAATTCTCAGAATCATTTGATGAAACTATGTAGCGTAGATGATAAGATGTTCAGTCTTTGAAATTCATTTTCTCACTTTAAACATTTGATATGTTTTATGTTTGTCTTATTGTGAGTAAAATATGGGTTTGTGAGATTTGCAAATCATTGTATTCTGATTTTTATTTACATTTTCCACAATGTAAAAGTCCTGCCCTCTGTGCCCAAATGATGAACCTCTTCTCAAAGACCCTTTGCTCTTTTCCTCTTCGTCTCCTCTTTGGCACAAAATCCGAATCTCACTGCTCGACGCTTTCATCCACAACAAAGAGTAGGATTAAAAGCGTGCAGCTCACCTGTGTGTAAGCACCTGCATTTGTTTTACAGCGACTGCAGTTGTTTAGGCAACCAGGAAGATGACTGCAAAACCTATTGTTTCACTCTGACATAATTATGGGGAACTGCATTCAAGTATGAAAACCAACAGAGAGTTGAAATTTCAGACCTCAAAGCATTCTTGTGGTTCAGCTCAGGAAAAACAAAGAAAGTTGGTGACAAAGCTCACTATTGCTATTTTGAACAAAACCCTATTGATTTATAAGAAGAAGCTTATTCACTCTTCAAAGTGTTTTTTCAGATTTTTTTTTTTTTTAATGATAGGGGGAAGCCATTTTAAAAAAGCAGGAATGCAATGCTGTTGTGTTCGTTTAACGGACGAGTTGCATTTGTTGAGAAAGTGTTTGGCCTCGGTCATGATCACGGCTCCTGTGCATTTTCTGGTTTCTGTTGCTGCTTCACGTGAGAAGAGTGAAACCCATGGTCACCTCGACCTCGCACCCTCCCATTTCACTGTGGTTTAGATCCAAAACACAAAACAGCCTGTGGTTTTTCAGCGGAATCTACAGTTTTGTTTTTTTTGTTTTTTTCGTTCTCTCGGTTTATGTTTTTGCACACATCTCGCTCTCCTTTCTTGCTCTTTTTTGATCTTGGTCAGCTGAAAATCGAAACTTAATAAAGCGAGGTGAATTTAAACGCATAAAGACTCCAAGCTGAATGCCAAATGGATACTCTTGGCATATTCTGCACATAAACATCGATTTTGTTTTTTAATACGGACGTGGAAAAATGAATGAATAATGACGGAGACACTTTGGAAAAGATAAAACCCAGCAGACTTCAAAGGAGAGGGAGGATTCGCTTTTTCTTTTTTCTTCAGTTTTCTAATATCAACAAAACACCATGAGCTTGAAGCTTTGGGTTTCTGTATGACTTTATCAGGTTCCCACATCATTGCGAGGATATTTTTGCCCACTCTTCTTTACCATTCTTTCAGTTTATCGAGGTTTGTGGGCATTTGTTTATGAACAGTTCTCTTAAGGCCCAACCACAGCGTTCAGACTCGAGTCTGGACCTTGACTGGACCATTGCAACACCTCGATTCTGCTGTGGGACAGACACATTTAACTCTAGGATACGCTGTATACAGAGGTGTTCACGGTTGACTTAATGACTACAAGGTGTCCAAATCATTGCCCCTCAACCACCGTGCTTGACAGTTGGTGTGGGGTGTTTGTGCTGATGTTCTGTGTTTGGTTTTCCCCAAACATGGTGCTGTGCGTTATGGCCAAACATCTTCACCTTTGTCTTATGTGGTTAAAGGACATTGTTCCAGAAGTCTTGTGGTTTGTGCAGATGCAACTTTGCAAACCTTCAAAGCTGTTCTGCCATGTTTTTTGTAAAGAGAACAGGCGTTATCCATGCAACCCTTCCAAACAAGCCATGCTTGTTCAGTCTTCTGTCACGAACTTTGACATTTAACATGCTAACTGAGGTCTGTAGAGTCTTTGATGTAGCTCGTGGGATTTCTTCAATGTCTGAGCATTGCAATGTCTGACCTTGTGGTGAATTTGCTCAGACGCCCGCTCCTGGGAAGATTGTGGCATTGCATTAACGCATTTCTAAATGCCTCAGACCAGCAGATTTACTCACGCTTGCTGATGATCAATTAATCAAGATCATTTGATTGGTAGCAGCACCTGGCTGATACTTAATCTCTTAATTTCCATGGAAGCAGTAAGGGCTCAGATTTTCACAGGACAGCAAAGAGGCTGGTGAAAACTTATTTTTTCACTTGACTTTAGATGAGAATTGAAATTCACACTGAAAATAAACTAAATCTTGTCAGCATGCACAAAGTCACTGGGTATAAAACTACTGGGTAACCAGTCAGTTTCAATTCAATGAGCTGTCCTGTCTTAACCAAGCATTAGTGCTGTTTTGTATTGTTCTTTGATCATTTTCCAAAAAATAATGTGCAACTGCAGCTTTTTATATTTCCTGTGTGTCTTTATGTAATACTACCAAATCATCACATATTGTGACAGTTTGCCCTTTTTATGGTGTGTGAAATGCCTTCTAATTTATGCAAATACAATATGTATGAGCATTTGCCTCTAGTGTGTCTGTATCTTCACCATAGATTGGGTACTTTAGTTACATAATGAATTAATGTTGGTAAGCATAACAGGCCACCTAATAGATTCTGAGTAACACTAAATATATACAGACACAAAAAAAAACAACTCTTGCTATTTTCTGTGTATTTTAATCAAGGGGCTCAACATAATTTGTCCCTGATATAATATGTTTGAAGCTGCTGTGACTCTGAAGTAGACAAACTGGTGAAGAGCAGAGTCTTGCACGGCAGCACTGACATGGCTAAATATTGTAAATTCTGTGTGAGGTGAGCGGATGTTGCCTGTTGTGTCAAAGTTAAATGTCAAACCACACTCTAATACACACGCTCACTCACACATACGCTACCAGGACCACCTGACAGGACATGTAAAAACTCAAAAGTACACACAGACACACACACACACACACACACATATATATATAGAAACGTGCAAACACACAGGCTGTCTCCCACACTCTTTCTCAAGTCGGTACATGCCCACCCCTCAGCCCTCATTCCACAGAGACACAGGAAGTCAAAGGGTGACCCATTTCTACTAGAGCTTTTACTTTGCTTGGCGTCTGTACAGATGCCACTGAGTGTAATGGAAACATACTGCCTGTGTAGAGGCAAGGCGACATTTTACACTGACCTCAACGGCTTACACTACACAAATCTAGAATGAGCAGTCCCATGAATTTCGCAGATCTGCTAAGCCTGTACTGTAAGCAGAAACACAATTACTCACTTTGTAAAGTTTATTCAGATTTATTGGAGGATGTCAACTCTGAGTGATTATAAATGTTCATCATTACAGACAGAAGAATAAAGACTATATGAGCACAATAGCAAATATACACTAAAAACAACACAAAGGCAAACCAGCTGCCTTTTTTTCTTTCTCAACAACAGGTCAGTGTTAACTCTAATCAACGTAAT
This sequence comes from Etia nguti, assembly GCA_015106755.1. Taxonomy (NCBI): domain Eukaryota; kingdom Metazoa; phylum Chordata; class Actinopteri; order Cichliformes; family Cichlidae; genus Etia; species Etia nguti. Next base: position 21,591 of record VUQG01043191.1, read on the forward strand.
GCTTACTGCTGGTGTAGACTTGGTCCCTTCCCTTTCAATTTTATGCAGCCGAAAGGCATCATGATTACTTTAATAAGCACACACAATACTTCACCAAAAAAACAACATTTCACTACTTCAAAAGTTCAAAATCAACCTGCAGCAACAAATTATTTTCTGTCTAGCAAAAAAAACCCAAAACAAAAGCCAAAAAAGAAGTAGCTTTAAAGCACTCTCATACTATTTGACTATTTGGAATTCATTTAAAGTAATAAAAAGCAAACTTTCAAATGGCATTTATGTGTTGTTGCTTTTTTTAAAGTGGCATTTATACGTATTTTTTTTTAGTTTGAGGCTCTTTTCTAAAAGTATGACATAGGTTGAACTAGCTGTTGGGACTTGATGATGAGATGCTAAGTATGAGGCTAAATGATGCCCCCGCAGCAGCCTACATGCTGGTTAACTGTGCAGCGTTGTACTGCATTCAGGAGTAGGTTGCTGTTTAGCATGCTCTGTCAGAAACAGTGATTTATGTGCATATTTTTCTAACTATGATCCCAGTTATAAGTTCCAAAACATCTAAACAAAAGACCAGAAGTGTGAAAATGAAACCTACATTAACTGATTAGCATGTAGACAGGAAAGCTTCTCTACTTTTATAGCAACAGCTGATTAAGTGACTATATATGTTATATAAAAGTTTACTGGCAAAGAAATATCACTGGAGTTCCCCTTAGCTCTATGTAGCTTTTGTTTTCTTTATTAATGTTCCTTAATGCAAAAAAGCTCAGATCAGCTTGCTGAATGGGAGCTTTCCAACAAAAATACATTCACCACTAGCATTCAGCAGCTATACAGCTACATGTTTGATGGAAGGAAATGATAGAGAAAGTATTATGCTCGCTTTCACCACGATTACACTGGGTGATTCCCGGCACACTTGCCATAAAGCTTTATAAAGTAACGTTTTGCTTCTGGAAGCAAGTCTAAGCACTCAGCAGCCATGCTGAAACACATCCAGGCACTTATTTAGGCACTTGTTATCAAAACTGCACGGAGATTTGCCGTGTATCCCGCTCATGCTCAACATCTCTGTTGATATGTCAATTTTGCATTTTCTGTTGTGCTCTAATGTCTGCAAAATAACTCGTACACGAATAAATCATGTAGGCGATTGTGAAATTAGTTTCTTTGTCAGACTAGAAGTTACACTTTGTTGTGCAAACAGAAGAAGTTTTAATTGACCGCACAGAAACTCTAATCGCAACTTTTCAGATGGATTTGTTGCTGAATGTTGCCTGCAGCTCTTTGAGTGTCAGGTAGCCGGTTTTACCGGGCTCCACGGGCATGGAGGAAGATCTGCACATGGCGCCAGGGACGAGCCAGGCTGAAGAGCTATCATTGCTAGCAGCTGTCATGGGTGTATCCTCCTGATGGCTGTCAGAGGACATCTGTGGTTCGACAAGGAGGCTGGGAGGAGTTGGAGGAGAAAAGGCGGGGCATGTGTGTGGAGGAAGGCGTACAGGAAGGATGAGGAAAGGAACGTTGTGATCATCCAAAAGAAATTGCCCTCCTCCTTCCATGTACTTTTCTTCCTCATTGTCAGCTTCAAGTTCGATTCCAAAGCCCGAGTCTGGGCTCTGCGGCTCCCTCTTCAAACTCTCGTAGGTTGGAAAACCGCAGAGCGAAGGGCAGAGGGACGGGTGAAGGCTGTGGAAATTGTCGTGGTAGGTAAAGTAGGCCGGGGTGGGGTCAATGCAAGCCGAGCCACCGGAGGAGCTGGAGGTGAAATAGCTCCGGTTAGAGAAGACAGACGAAGAGGCGGAATTGTTGACGATGCCGCTGGTGTCTGAGTTCTGGGAGTGAAGCAGGGCGCTGGTGGAGCTGGAGGAGGGAGAGGTGGATGGGACTACATCAAAGTCCTCACACACCTCCACCGGGGAGAATTGGTCGATGGGCTGTACTGTGAAGAACGACTCTGAAACTGAGAGCGGATTCAGCCATTTCTGGGGGGGAAAAAAACAGACTATTCACCCAAAGAATCACACAACAGTATCAGAATGTGTGTGTGTGAACTGAAAGTTGAATTAGCACTTTGCATAGTAAGGACAGGCTTCAAGAGTGAGTGTAAGTGCATTTTTAGAATATTTTGCTTGAACAAGGATCAAAATCACAGAGCAGGAGGGACTAGGAAATCTTATCTTTGGCTCCCACTGATGCAGCCATTAACATCTGTTCTAATTTCCCTCCCCAAATTGTTTAATTTTCACATTTACATTACGTTTTCATGAGGGATGCAGAAATTAGGCTGTCCACTTAACAAAAAGGCTTCAAACCAATCGCAATCCAAAATTCTTGGTACCTTCACTCACTGTCTAAGCATATGTGTGGGACAGACAGACAGTTACAGCACCATGTAACTCTAGACATGGGAAAAACTGCTCTAATAATAAAAATGCTGTTCTCGTTTTGTTATGTTTGAGAACAACTGTTAAAAATGTCTCATTCCTAACTATCCGTATGCATTAATGATTAGTTTATGAAATATGGTGCTTTTTGGATGCTCAGACTCCCATTTATTCGAATGCTATATGTATTTATGAAGGTAGTTACTTTGCTCAGTAAAAGTTTGTGTGAGATTTTGAATGCAGGATTTAAGTAGTGCGTATGTTTATGTGATGGTATTACTTGTTTTTTTTCCCATAAAAAGATGTCAGTGCCTCTCTTTTGGGATACCAGGCTTACAGTTTGTATGATGTAGCCCAGAGAAATAATGGGCAGTGACAGTTTAACTGGTTGAATCTTGGGGAACTTGTCAGAAATCAGAAAACAAGAACTTTTTCTTATTTCAGGTGTGGCGGGTATCCAAACCCATCGCCACAGACAACTGACGTCTTTCTCCCTTTGTTGTGGGCCGTGGGAATCTGAGCCTTTGATGAAGAGCTAACTTTATGACATTTTATCATTTTAGCCAAGCTTCATTGTCTTCATTTAATAAACGTTAGTGAGATGGAAAGGCAGGTCAGAAACTAACACCATGGCTTCTACACTGTATGCTTATATGTTGTTTTGCCAGCGAACAGCGCCTCATACTTAAATACCACATAATAATACTAAAAAAAAGTTGTGTTGTTGTGTGTTGACACCTGTGCACTGAAGCGCTCTGTGTTGCTTGCGGCTGGATATTTTGGTAAATGGATTGTTAGCTGAGAACATTTATTATTTTTACCTTTAGGTTTCCTTCGTGGACAGAGTGCAGCGACTGGAAATACTTTGAAGGGTTCGGTACTGCCTTCCCTTCGAGGAGCCTGAAACAACATGGGGTTGAGTCATATATCAGATATACTGAGTGTGTAGATATACACACACATACATGCAAACATATGCGCACTCCGATAACAGTCAAAGCCACAGTTTACTCACCCCCTGGTGTTGCATCTTTTGTAAACGACCAGCATAACAACAATAATGAAACACACAGTTGCAAGCAGTCCCATCTTCACCAGTGAAGACAGACCAATTCCCTCTGAAACAGAGAGCAGACACTGTAAAATGCACGTATTCAGTCGACCTTTACTTTGTTGCCCAGACCACGAAGCAGACTGGATGCATCCTTTTTTCCAGTGCACTTATTCCCAACGAAAAATTTGAACTGTGATGCTGTTAAGACTGACAAGAGATAAGCAGAGTTTTCACTCAACCCACCATTAAATACACTGTTTGTGTTGTTACTAAGGTTGTCCGATGAATTCACTTTCCAGGATGACGCTGGACTCCAGTGGCTCCAGTGGCTGTTAGCATATCTAACAGGTTTGACTCTCACTCTGATGTCCCCATGCCCCTTTAGCTCAGACACAGGTAACCTCAGCTCTATTTCATGTTTGAAAAAATTTCTGGCCTCCTGAAAAATAGAAAATTCAAGACAGGGTCAAAATGAGGGTGTGTCTCCAGAGAATTTTATTTTAATTGAAAGTTTAATCAGTTATGAGGTATTTGTATGACGTCTGTGTGAAACAAAGAACTGTTCTCTTTGCTGTGAACAGTCAACTGAACTAAATAAATACAAAAATGCGATGATGAATGTTTACGAGTTTTAAAATAAACAATTATATCACAGCCGTAATGGCCACTGCCTTTAGGCTATGTACAGTACTGTGCATTTTGCTAGGAAATTCAGTATATAAGGCAAAGAGAGTTTGTATAATTCTAACCAGCTTGAAAGTCAATATTTGGTACGACCACCTTTATTCTTCAACATAGTCTGAACGCTCTTAGGCAGCTTTCATTTCTTTAAGTAGTCTTCAGGAATAGTTCTCCAGGATTCTTAAAGGACATTCAAATCTCTTCTTTGGATGTTTCTGCCTTTTGTTCTGTTCTCTGTCAACATGATCCCACACTGCTTCAATAGGGTCTGTGCTCTGGGGAGGCCGATCCATGACTGATAGTGTTCCATTGTGTGTTTTTTCTATCAGGTACGCTTTTACTGCATTGGCAGTGTGTTTGGGATCATTGTCATGCTGAAAAATGAATCAGACACTTTCCATGTGGTATTTGATGGTGAATCAAACTCTGATGGTAGTTTTCTTTGTTGATAATTCAGTTTGACAAGATCTCCAACACCATGGGCTGAAAAGCAGCCTTAATCCATGACAGAGCCCCCACTGTGTTTTACAGATCACCACCTCCATACACCCTTTTTGAACCAAAAGTTTAACATTTTCTCCCTGTTTCCTTTTGTTAAGAATGGCTTTATCTTCTGTAGATAGTATTTAGGCATGCCAACTTCCTCTTTTGTCTTTTATTTTTCCACTTTTATCAGTTTTTTTAAGCTTATGGGTCTTTGGAGTCTTTGATTTTATTCTTGTCCAGCCGTATTATCTTATGTGTTTTTGTAACAGGCTGCTGGCAACAACGTGGCTAAAATACACCATTTAAAACTGGTTCTTTGCCAAATTGTCTGTTATGTGAAATTCATCTGAACATGGTCAAGTACAAGGACTGGACTAAAAATGAGTGAAGAAGCAGCTGATGTCCAAAGCAAAAGCCTGAAAAATCTCGAGAAAGCCTGGGAAACTGTTGCTCAAGTCCTCTTTAACCCTGTAAGACCCAACCCATCAAAAAATAGCCAGAAAATTCTGATTTTTTGGAACTGAGATATTTAATAACCCTTATAACAAAATCTACAAAACATTTGTTGCTGTATCATGTTGTTTATGATATATTTTTATGATATATTTATTATGTATTTTTTGTATCGCATTTGATACATTGGGCATTTTTGGCAACTTTTTGTTAACAACAATGTTAATTTTAGACAAAAAAAGAGAGTTTTGTCCATAACATTTTGAAATTAGGGCAAGTATTGATCATGTTGATGAGACAGAGGTCTCAGAAACTCATGTAGCAAATATGATACAAATGGCATTACAGGGTTAAATATGAAAAAAAAAAGTGCCTCATTGGATGCACTGAGGGACTTTTGCACAGCACTGCACATGCTATATTGATTTACTCAGTAATTTGTGTAATCTCTGTGACTGCATGTATGTAGACGCTCACCTTCCATTTTTGGTCACTGTTTTTGATCTGGATTTGGAAGTCAAAGGGTGGCAAGTACATTGTGATTTTTTCACCTGGGCTACACTTTACGTAGAGGTCTGTGCCGTTGATGCTGACATTGGGAGCACTTGGAGTATTCATTATGACTGCATAAACAGACGCGCAAACAAGGCAGGTTATTAAATGTTGGTAATTTTTGGCAGTTATTAATCCATCGTTGTTACTTATTCCACCTGTGCGGTGTATCAACAGCAATTTAAATAGAAGTCAGAGCTACTCACTGCAATCTTCTGGGCTATAGTTTTTGAGGGACTCCACTAACACTCCATTGCAGTTCACACTGATGTTCAGTCTTTTAAAAGGATTGAGAGTCTGGAAGAAGGCAATAAACCATTAAACAATGAAGATAGAACGTGTGTGAATAATCCAGTTTGCCATGTTTGCATGTGTCCGATACTTACTTTTTTTTCAAAGACAATACTGCAGCCTAACAGAGAGTTTTCATGTTGTTTAAGCTTGCATTTTTGGCTAGATGAGAAAAGGACAAAAAAAGGACAAAATCTTCATTTAGCACTGAAGTTTTGTAGCTAAACTGTGACCCATGATGTTTCTTTTTGTAAAATTAAAAGCTTTGTCTCCCCCTAATCCACACAGTTTTCAGTATGTGAGAAATATCTTACGTTAACAGGTCAGGAAGGTTATTTCTCACGATTGTCATCACACCCGAAAGCCAACAGTCTGCACCGGGACCCACGTCAGAGCTGTTCAGCGTGCAGCTGACATTGTTGTAAAAGTCATTTGCACAGGAAAGTCCTTGAGTAACAGAGACACACAGAAAACAGGAGTTGGGATAGTGTTGCTTTTTCAGTATTCAGATTACACCGCTGAACTCTGTGTGCACTCAAATTGCAGATATACACTCATACCATGTGAGATTCTGTGGGAGTGGGCCGCATGCACTGAAATGATAACTATCAGGAGGTGTGAGCACAGCAGCACCTCCATCGCCGCGTATGTGGTATGACTGTAGGCAGAGAAGAGCCGTCATGCACTGTGCGTTAGAAGGGCGAAATGAATAAAAAGTTGTAAATACATAAGCTTAGACCTGGAAGTCAGATAAATATAATCATCACAAAGCTTCTGAGAAGTTCACAGCTTGAGAAGTGCTCCTGCTGAGACTAAATCCATATCGAATATATCAACTGTGTTTTACAGTAAGGACCTCCTCTAAGCCATACTGTTAATGCAAGCAACACCTTATTTAGTTTACAGTAGCTGACTTCATACTTTCCAGTGTGTGTGGCTTTATGCTAATGAAACAAATGAGAGAAAATGAACAAACCAGTCTAAAAAAAATTGGGGGAACATTATGTGACCTGAAAGAGATTAATCTTAATATCATGCCGCGTGTTTTGACTCCAAAAGCTCACTAAAACTATCCAGTACAGAAAAAAATTATCATCTGCAAGCTGAAGGCACACTTGTCTTTGTGTGTATGTATTTTAAAGTTATTACATTAGCAAATGATTGTTTTTATTAATTAACACAGTAATTTTTCCCCCTCCCCTTTAACAGGACTGGTAAAAAATGATTGAACAAGTGATACATTACCTCATGAGTCTTGGTAACAGGTGGTCAGGAAACACATTGTTGCTTCCTCTTTTGGACTGACGAGAACATTTCCTTCTGTTCCTTTCTATTTGAACATCGCTGTCTTTTCTGTTGCTGTCGTTCTGTCACTCACAGTCATCCCTCTGCCTCCTCCTCCTCACCCCTCCCTCTTCTCTTAAGTGCCCAGTGATATTTTCCACTTGAAACCACAGCTTACAGGGGCTTACAGGAAGTTTCGTGCAGCGGTGAGTGATAATGAGAGAGGATGGCCCGGGGTGGAGAGTGAGATGATGGTGGGGGCGGTGGGGGCGGTGGGGGCTTGGCTTGTTGTACAACACCTCCTTCTGCTCGCCACCAGCTGCAACTGCTACCTGAGGCTCCGTTGCCTTGTTTAAGGTAATAATAATTGTACCGAAAACAAGAAATCCAACCACATCCTGTTTCAATCACAATTGTAAAGTGGGTTGTATAAAGAGAAACTCGCGAATTGCTCTATGAAGTGGTTTATGTCAATGAAGCTCATCTTAAAAAGGACATTCAAAGGATTATATAGGCTAAAGCTACCCGATTTAGAATCATGGGGTTATTTAAAATGCAAACGCGAGAAAATGTGCATGAAAACCACTGCTGTTACAGCCGCAACCGCTGCAGACACATACTGAAGTACTTCGATAGAGACAGAGAGTAAAGGAGGTTGAAAGTTAAAGCAGCAGACAGCTCTTCAGTCAGTGGCCACCAGGCATTTCTGTAGTCAAAGGCCACCTGTTATTCCGCCTCAATGCGTCAAATGTTAAACCTTACAGTGAGGGATATGTGGCAGTTGTTAATGGTGATATGAAGCAAAAAGATAGGAAAGGTTTTTGATTTTAGAATAACATAAGAAGGAAATACAACATCAAAATGACAAGCTGGAAGAGCATCACTTGTTATATAGCACAATCTGGAAAATTTGCACCTCAAAAGGTTGTCACAATAAAACTGACCATAAGAAACCAGAATTTATCTTTGTTCATATTGCCAGTAAAATCCGAAATATATAAAAAATAATACCAAACAAGCTAAACATGATAGGTAAAGTTGGAAAAAAAGGGAAAAGAAACAGAGAATCCCCTGTTCAAGAATACACACAAACTTTTGTATGTTTGTAGGTTGCGAGCACAGTGATTGTGCAAACCAAATCAGTGAGATCAATTTAGGTTTGCAGAACGTTTTTGTTCATCTTAGTCTTAAAGGTCATTGGAGGCCATTGTGTAACGTGCCTTTATACTAAACATATAGGCCTACAAACCACACGCACAGAAAAACTTTCATGCAGAACATTACAACTGTTGCGACACAATGTTTTTGAACTCAGCTATACTTTGGCTGTCTGAGTGGGCTTAGGCCTGCAGTAGTAGGCCAGAGTGTGATGGCGTGATGCAGCCGCCACGGGTTCCTGCAGTTACTTAGGTGTCGGCATCAGTTAGAACCAGCGAGACGAGAGCAGGGGAGGGTTTAAATGTGCAAAGGAGCTTGGGGGGGGGGGTTGGTGAGCATATATGACACTCACTGAAAGGTCAAAGTCCGCTGTGCTTGTGGCAGGAAGTTGTCGAGAAGACCATAGAGATGTTTGTGCTCGGAAGGCAACAAAATCATCATACCACAACCATAGTGGGGAAATGTTCAGTGGCGAGAAGGTGAGAAGAATAACAAGGGAGGGTATACTCATAATATGAACCCTGCAGCTCTATAAAACAAAGCACGATGCTGCTCTTGAAAACTACTGAGTTAACACTTAGAGCGCTTTGACTGTTTCAAGATTAGTTCCGCTGACTGAAATACCTCATTTATTGACTCATCTGTACTTATGACCTTTACAATTTTCATCCAAAATGATTTTACTATACATTCATATATAGCACAATTTTACATGCAGAGTTAAACTCACCAGTTAACCTAACTGGTGGGATGTGGGAGAAATATGGGATATTTTGGGACAGGGAAAAAAAAAATGCAGATTCCATGCAAAACAGCCCCAACTAACAGATGTTTCCAGACATTGATGGTAAATATGCTGCAGCGTTATTCAAGTTTTGGACTATTGACTTCACTGATGAACAACAACTGTGTGTGTGGCCAAAGACTAGATAAGTTGCAAATGTTTAAAACAAATCTGGTAGAAAGCACAAGTGCCATCTTATCAGCATTTCCATCAAGTGAACAATCCAATGTGTTGGGCCAAAGATAGCACAGTCCTGTCAGAATTCATGCACTACACATGTATATGGTGTATCCATGTGTGAAGGGAACATGGCACCACAACACGGAACTACACACTGAAAGCATTAACCACTGGACTTTTAATTCAGAATAGTGTAGTGATGACATTTTGTATCTACATTAAACGTCTGCACTAACGTCAAATTAGCTTCACACAAGCTTCATATCAGATGAGCTCAGACATGAAAGCTGTACTATCTGCTGATCAGTGCACACTTAAGACATTCAGCTAGAGCTGAATTTGACAGTTTATGCATTGTCTAGTCAGCATATGCAACTTCAAACAGACCCCTCCATCTCCTACCTTTGTGTAGTAAAGAATAGATCAGATTGCTACAACAGATACTTATTATATAGGTCTGGGTTGACAGGAGAGGCAGGAGGTTGTGACAAAAACACAAGTTTCAGTGGTTTCTGTCAAAACCACCTCCATTCTACTGCCTTTACACATCACACAAAGAGACAAATAACCGCTTTAGCTGCTACTGCCATTTACAGACATAGTTCGCCAAGTTATAATATGAATTGGGATTGCATTTTATAAAAGCAGTTATTTCATTCATTCATTTTTGTTTACTTTATATGCACACAAATCATATTGTTTTTGTGCTGCAAACTAATAAACTTATGTTAATTAAGCCAGATATTATAGAACTTCCCCTGAATAACCAGCAAGCTTTTGTTTCCAGCGTAATATTTATCTCTGTTATGTGCATGCTGAAAGTGCAAGCAACACCATCTCCAAAGTAACCTACAGTGAGTCATAAGACTGGCGTGTGTGTTGTGGTATCAGACTAGGAAACGGGACCTCGTTTTGCAGTGCCCTTTTTTTTTTTCCATTTTCATCACATGCTTGGTGAGCTGCTGTTTCTTTCTGTACACTGTTATACAGAAAAAACAAATGATATATTAAAAATAGATAATAGTGTAATAGTAGACCAAAATCTGACTAAGACAGTCAGCACGCCAATATGTCTGCTAATGTTCACCATTTGGACCTGTTAGTATTTTAAGTGTATGAGTAATTGGTGACTTAAATCTAAGTCACTCTGGCTGCAGGTAGTACTATAAAAATATTTTCAATAATAATCTATTATTATTATCATTATAAATGATAGTTAAAGGCTTAATTATCATTATAAATGGATAGTTAAAGGCTTGCCTTTAAATGCGGTGCAGGACATGCCACTCAGCTTAAAGCTGTGAAGCCCATAGTGGTCAGGCAAGAGGGCGGTATAATCTCAGCTTACAGGAAGTACGAGTGCCATCAGAGAGATATGGAGGTGTGAAGTTACAGAGAGACTAAGAAGCAGAAACTTAAAATTAATGTGACATTTATCACACATATGGTCTATGGAAGAGGTTCTGGTAATGACACAAGCAGCCACATACTTTGAACCAGTTTTTTGTGTGGTAACCCAGAGAGGATAGAATTATATTAATCAAGTAATAGCATGAGAGAGAACAGCGGCACTGTCATGAATGGGTGAATTAATATTATGTAAGTGGAGATATGAAGACCGATTATTGATGCGTGCTTCACTGAAGGAGGAAAGAGGAAGGAGAGATTAGAGAAGTTTTCGCTCCTACCAGACGAACCTCCATTTTGTCACTGTTCAATTTGACAACCATGATTTAATCTTCTGTAAACATTCAGCGGGAAAGTGGAACTAGGCTTAGTGGACAGATGGAGCTGGGTGTCATCAGCATAAGAATAAAAAAGTATGACAAATTACCTAAAAGTGTGACCTAAAGGTAAAAGAAATTATAAATATAAGGGGGACCAAGGCAGAGCCCTGGGTAACACCACTAAAAACTGGGCAACATGTCATAGTGGAATCTTATGACATGGATCTAATTTGTGGTCAAAACTCTGAAATGATTGAAGGTAAAATCGCAGTTTAGCAGCCTCACAAGCAGAAACCCATTAAGGATATTAACTAACTGAAAAAATGTTTGTGTTCCATCAACATCTATCTAAAGCTTGAGGACTAAAAAAATAGCGACTGGTAGGTTGTTGAATTTGAAAATTCACGTATATATATCCTACACCTAAAGAGATTTGGGTCATTCCACTGAAATGCCAGATTTTGGTATGTCAAGATATTTTAAAATTGTTTCAAAGTGAGACCACATTATTACAGTGCTTTGAAACAGTATTTGGAAGAGAACCTGGATAGAAGCAGAAGCAGTACATTTGTGTGAAAAGTGGAGAGCCAAGGAGTAGAGGTAGTGAAAGTAGATCAGTTTAAAAACCTGGCGTCAACCATGCAAAGCAACAGTGGGTGTGGGTGGAGATGAGTATTAACATAAGGATAGCACCAAGAGTGAAAGGAAAGGAATAAAAGATGGAGCCCTTTTGTGATGTATGGTTTGGCTCTGACAAAAATACAGAAAGCCGAGCTAAAGAAGATGAAAGAAGTATTTGGATCATTTCCTCAAGTATTAAAATAGACATACTTAAAGGACCCAAAACAAAAGTGATAATAATTTCAACCTTAAGAAAAGAAGTTGTAGTTACAGGGCTTTTTAGTTTCAAATTAAACAGTAGATTGGTGTTAGAGTTTTTAATGTAATCTTATGTGAATTAAATCCTTAAATTAAATTCTGCTAGCAAACATTAGCAAGAAATAGAGAAATAATGTTATTTCACCATGTTCTGATTGTCCAGATCTGATGAACAGATCAAAGTCAAGGAAATGCAAAGGACTTTTTCCCCCACTGTGGTCAGCACAAACTGCTAACACTAAACAAACCTTGGAGTTAAACCTTTGAAAGTAATGAGTTGAGAAAGACCGCACTCTTTTGCTAATGTGTTGGGGGTTTTTTCTAAATGCTGGTCAAACATTAACATGGATACAGGAAAACAAACGAGTCATAAGCAAGTGTGTAAGGCAGTTCGGTCCGTTGCACATTGCAGTGGACATGACTATTCTGATACTCATACAGTGGTATGAAAAAGTACCACCTTACTGCTTCCACAGGAATTAAGAGGGTGAGTAACAGCCAGATGCTGCTAATCAAATATACTGAATAATTGATCATCAACACCTCTATAAAAGCAGAGGTTTCGACAGTTTGCTGTTCTGGAGCATTCAGGTGTGCTAACAGGGTGAATGTCATGCCCCCGTGTTGGTGCTGGTCATCATTAGGGATGGGTATCGTTTAGGTTTTATCCAATACCGGTGCCAAACCGGTACTTTTGAAACGGTGCCGGTGCTTAAATGGTGCTCGAACCGGTGCTTAAAGAATGGAGAACACAAACTTTGTCCAAATCCTCTTATGTTTTTATTTTTAGCAGTCTCTTTTTTTCTGCAAAATGATAACCAAGTTAGCCTTTTCTGTTGATACAACATGAAGGCATACTTGCAACCTTGAGACCACAGAATTAGGGAGACATTGGGGGGGGGCAGTGGTATACATATACATATATATATTGTGTTATTTACAGTGTTTATTTATTGGATAGAATAAGTTAAATGTCACCGTTGTTATTGGCTGGCCGGAAACAGCGGGGGTGTCCAAATTCAGA
>VUQG01043195.1:0-16166 GCA_015106755.1 Etia nguti
TAACTGAACTTAAATCAACAGAAATTAAGGTCCTATGCACACAGCTACACTGACCTGGTCCTTTTCCTTTCCTGAACACCTGCGTTCATCTGCTTAAATAGTCCACTTAACCAAACAATTTCTCCTCTGGACTATTCCATTCAGTAGGTAAGATGAACATTATCATAATCAAACCTCTACTGCTACTCTTTACTGACAACATAAACTCTGTTGTGTAATCAATACATATTACAACAATAAATCTATTTCTCCATAAACACTCTAAAATCAACTTTATTAAATTACAAGAATTCTTCCCCTTCTGCACTTGGTCTCTTCCTGTGACCTCAGATTAACCCAGAAGCTATAAATACAGGAAGTAAAACTACATTTCCTCCTTTTGTTTCTGGAAGACAGGTAGGTAAGGTAAGTTTAAACAAAACCAATTAACAGTTGAAATAAATAACATGTTAACTTAACAAACTTGTAGGAATTGATTTAAACCAAGATGTTATGGTACATAATCTGTAAAAGTGCAAAACATAAACAAACCCGGGATAGTAGATGTTTGCCTATCGCAGACTACATATGAAATATGGTTAAATCAAAACAAGAATGTTAACTAAGACTATGGACAAATGGTGTTCTCACCCACTTTGTCACACTGAGCCAAGAATAGTAAAAACTGAATAAATAAAAATTGAATTAAATGAAAATGAATTTAATAATTTCACAGAAAAGAAAAAAAAAACAAGTGGATTACTGGTTGACTTGGGGTTGCATGGCTTACACACCACTGCAATAAATTCTGGTTCCACAAATATTTACTTTTGTTTTTCGGCTGTCAAAAAGATGATCATGCTGCTTTCTTATTGAGGTCATAGCTGATGGCCAGGTGTAACAACTCTGTGACAGGCCCTGGGGGCAGATACTTTTGGGGGCCCTTACTGCCACACTGTACCAGAGCAAACAACATTCTCTCTCCCTCTCTCTCTCTCTCTCACACACACGCACACATGCTGTAAGTGTAAAAATAATAGCATATTTGAATAAATAGTACTGTTTGAAATAGCATCATGGACAACAACCGCAGTCAGAGGTTGGGGAAATGGACAAATTTATCTAGCATAAGCATATGCTATAACACCATTATAGTATTATATAATATTACTCATACCATCTTATTCAACCAAGCTACCTCAAACACAAAACAGATTTAGCCTCGCTAAAGTAACATAAAGACACTTGTAATGTTGCAAAGCACTGAACAAATGAGAGAAGCCCATTAACCACAGGTCCTCAGAGACTGACTGGATGGGTGACTGTATAACAAGCACACTCATTTAAAGAAATTCTCACTCAGCAATTGTTTCGAGAGGATCAGCTTCTAGATTTATTACACACATATTACAGTATGAATGCATATTTTCAACATTAAAGTGGCAACAATGTTTCAATCCTTCACAAAAACAAACCACTCACGCATCAGAACGTCATCTCAAATCCAGTCTTCATCCTGCTGTCCTCTCTCCTTTAAGCACCGCTTTTTTGCTTTCCTTGCTAAACATAGTGTTTTGGTGAGTTTGAGAGTGCATTAACTGCTGCATTGTTAGCATCAACAAGTATGCAGGCACTTGGCACACATAACAGGGAGGTCAGGTCAGCAAGGTCAGGAAGTGCAAATTTCCCAGAATGCCCCTAAAGTTTTTAAGGCAAAGGTATTGAAGGCTCTTTTAGTCAGTGAAATTTAAAATGACAAAGAAAATATCTGCTGAGCTAAACTTCATCCAAGAAAATGTATATAGAATCATGAATTCACACACAGTGGAACTTTTACACTGTGTCCACTTTGTGCTGTGAACATGAGCATCCATTACAGGAGGAGGTTTGACAGTGATTTTGACTGCCCCCCTCCTTCTAGCAGGGCCCTGCGGTGTTGCCCCAGCAGCCCACTCAGACATTTGAGCTGATGGCGTTGGCGACCTGAACTGTGTAACAACTGCTCTTAAAATTGTGTTCATTCTGAGGTTGTAACCATCGGTATCCTTGCATCTGTCCACTGCCAGCCACAAACTCTCCCAAGTTTGTGTGTTTTTTCCCTTCTGACCAAATGAACCTTTCTGCACCATCTCTTCAACGTCCTTCAACATTTATCAAGAACGTCATTATACATACTAATCTGTCAAACAGCCTCAGCCCTTGGTTTTATCAGATTCTTTTCCATGATCACGTCATTTGTGCAAATTTGCCAGATCAACATTTAAGCTGTGAATGCCCTGCTCTACCCCACAGGTCCAGTGTCACAGTACAATATCATGTTGTACTGCCAATGGAAGATCAGATACCGTAGGCATAAAAAGATAAAATACTCAGACCAATCATCTCGCCGAACCACAATGACTGGGATTGAGGGAAGATGGAACAAGCATTCCTCACACCATTAAACCACCACCTCCAGACCAGAGTGTTGACGCAAGGCAGGCTAGTCAATGCATTCATGCTGCTGATTCCACATGCTGAGTCTACCATCTGCAGCCTCAGCGAAAATGGAAATTCATCAGACCAGGCTATATTTTTCCAGTTACCCTAAGCCCATCGCAGCCTCAGATATAATTTCCATGGTTCACAGGAGTGGAACCCATTGTGGTCTTCTGCTGGTGTAACCAATCCACCTTAAGGCTGACTATATTTTTGAGTGTGAGAATGTTTTTCTGCTGAGCAAGGTAGAAAAGGGCAGATATCTGAGTTAGAATAATCTTTCTGTCAACTCCAACCAATCTAGCCATTCTGCTCTGATCTCTCACTGCAGCACTCCTAGTACATTTTTGTCTGTGATGGCAAAAAGGCCAGAAGATCAGAATTTTCACAAATACAAACACCCCCCCCCCAAAAAACCCATCTGGCAGTAACAAACTACAACGACAGTCACTAAGATCCTGTGTCTCTTCAATATAAATATTAATTCTATCTGTGTAAGATCATTGCAACACAATCGGCTGATGGGTTTCAAAGTGTTTCCACCAATGAAAGCGATGAACAAAAATAAGAAAGTCACAATGCCTAGTTAGACCGAGAAAACTGCAGCTGAAACAGAGTTTATTCTCTGAACGCTAGTGTCAGTTCAACATGTCAGAACCATTAAAGTAGAGCACCAAGGTAGAAGACAAAAACAGAGAGGTGCTGTATCAACTAAAGGTTCTTAAACAGTTTCATTGGCTTTTTGAAAGATCTATTATTGGGGAAATAGATCATCTCTGTGACAACAACAATGTAAATATATGTTATAACTTCAAACTCTGCTGCGCTGATTAATGATATTTAAGGAGGTCTACTTAACACCTAAAACATTGATGTTATTGACACCCCCGTTCACTAAGTAAATTAAAGTCATTATTCAGCTGCTCAACAATAAGACAAAACAAGATAAGCATGTCAGATATAGATGGTTACAGCTAGCTGGGTAATCGCTAACATGTAAGCTATTACTGTAGAATGCAAAGGTTAGTTATACTTCTTTTTTTGTGCCATTACATAATGGCTAACATTAGTAATTTTGCATTATGCATACTATACTTATATCAAGGATCGCTTGGATGATGAAGTGATAACGTTAGCAAACAAGACAACGTTAGTCAGCTAGGTGTAGCTTCGTTACCAGCGACAAATTGTCAAGTTAGCTGATAAAGTAATGGTCAGCTCAGTTACCAGCCTCAGGAGTTTGGATAAATGAGCTAACATTATTTAATTAGAAAGACAGCACAGGGTAGGATTTGAAAGTGAAAACTAAATAAAATCTCCATGAATCTAATTCACTGTTGTTGTCCATTTCCAGGCAAAGGTCCTGTTTGGCCAGATGGATTTACTTAACATATAGATAATTATTATAATTTTTTTTTTATATCTAATAATAACTTGCTTGACACCTGTTGCACAGTCCTGCTACCTGTGGGTTCAATCAGCACAGAGGTGAATAATCTGCCAACAGTTTTTAATTTGCCCGTATGATGCACATACACACAGAGAACTGAAAACAAAAAGCTGTGCATTTTGCCAAAGACTATCCAGCTAGGCAAAAAGCATCCAAACACTGAAAGCTTTGTATCAGCTCCACGTGGCACTGCTGTCTGAACTACTCTGTCTCCTCATTCCTCCATCAGCTGAGTTCAGAATACACTCTAATATTACTGAATCTGTAAAAACCACTAAAGCAATTCACTAACAAATTCTATCTCGTGTCATATTTGTTTGTATCGTTGTTTTTACGTGGAGTTTGTGTTAGAGCGTGTGTACGTCCTTTGTTGACGTTTGTGATTGGTGGACCAGTGTTCCTCATTTTTGATGCTGTGAATAGAAAAGAGGCACTGAGGCGTGACACACTTGAGCGTGAGGATCACATCCTTTGAATTTTTTCAGAAAATATGCCATGAGTTTTTTCACTCCACTAGCTGTTAGGCACTTGAGAAGGTCAGGGAATGCCTTGTTTTTAAGTTACTTTACAATGTCTTCAGACAGTAGTCGATAAAATGAATTAGGTAACATTTTCTTAATGTATTAAACACACACTAGATAAAAAATAAAGACAAAAAATGACACTCATCTGATCTCTAACACAGTTTACATACCAAACAGAATCAAACTGAACTGACAAAAACAGACACATACGCCAAAGGAGGTTCTTTGAAGGTTGCAGAGTAATGTAACCAGAGACATGGAGGGATGGATAAACACAAGAGGAGGGGGGATGCTGAAGGCACACAGCCACATGTTTGACTTATTGATTATGTGTGAAATCTCATCCACTCTACATGGCTGTAAGGTGCGCAGCATTAGTTATTTATAGCAGGGTGACTACACTCACGTTTCCACACTGCCATCGGGAATCTTTCTGATCGATGACTCTCTTTCTGGCAGCGCAGCTTACCCTCAGCTCGGTTCGACATAATATGGTCCGAGATCGGGGAAACACAGGGTGATTGCACATTACAAATTTATGGTGAAAGCCCTAAAGCGACCCGGGCTGCCCCTTCTGCCTTGTTGCTATTCAGGATTAAGGTCAACAAGCATGGAGCAAAAAGTCTGGCGGTTAATGGGCCAAGACGCACACTGTCTACCCAAAATGTCACAGGTTTGAATCCAGCTTGTGACCTTTTTTGAATGTCATATCCTCGATGCATTCAATCTTTCTGGCCATTGTGCTGTTGTGTTCGTCAACAAAGCACACATGTCATTAAAATGCTTTCATGCTGGATATACACAATACCTCTCAACCACCTTGAAGCTGCAAGTCTGAGTATTTGTAAAACTGATTCTAAAAAATTCCAAAGAGAAGGTGGTGCATTTGAGCACATGATTTGATGGCAAATTATATCAGATATAACAGGTTCTGATATAGGTCAGGAGATTTGGCGGTGTTTTATATTAGTTCCTGGGTGATTTGCCCAGTGGAAGCTGGACGGGGCAACTGGAGTGAATTAAAGGGCACCAAATCCCATGTTCTAATATATAGCCGTAATAGATGTGGAATCTGTAAAGGCAGAAACAAGTTGGTTGTCTGGATTTTGCCTGGCAGTTTTACTCACATGCTTTGGCATAGAGCATTTGGGTCAAGAAATAGTATCAATCAAAAAAATGCAGGAGCCAACACAGTAAAGCAGATAGCAGTAAAGGTGGGTAAATGGACTCCATTAAATAAGTGAAATCTGAGTTTTTGAGAGGGGAATATTGGACTTTTTGATAGCTATAGCTCATACTTGCTTTAAAAGTAGACTTTTGTACTTTGAACAATATTTTAGGCTTCTATATTGAATTCAGTTTTATTCATACTGTGCCAAATCACAACAGCAGTATACTCAAGGCACTTTACATTGCAAAGTAAAGAACCTACAATAATACAGAGAAAAACCCAACAATCAGACGACCCTCCAGGAGCAAGCACTTTGGCAACAGTGGGAAGGAAAAACTCCCTTTCAACCGGAAGAAATCTCCAGCAGAACCAGGGCTGAGATTGACATACTGTGGAAGACAGTCAGAATACTAAGTAATGATTAAGTGTTGTGTGAGCACAGAGTGAAAAGAGGTGAGTAAAGAAGGAGCACTGAGTGCATGATGGGAAGCCCCCAGCAGTCTAGGCTTATTGCAGCATAACTAAGAGAGGATTGAAGGTCACCTGATCCAAGCCCAAACTATAAGCTTTATCAAAAAGGAAAGAAATATATGAGAACACAACTATTGAACACCTGGTTTCCACCGGTTTTGAGAGACTGAGCCTGACACAACAAGCTTGTTTTATTCCCCTGGTATAGAAACCACTCGCAAATCTGTCAGGACATACACATTTTTTTCCCTGGCAACTAGATGTTGTCAGGTCGGTCACTGACGAGTCTGTAGAGCTGTGTGACTGAGGCCTCAGATTTCCATATTAGGAATATCCCCCATACAGAACAAAGAGTGGAGAAAAAAAGCAAAATACAGTTCTCTTAAATCTGAGTTTTTGGGTAGAGGAAGAGTACTTGTACATATGCTGATCTTGCTATCAAAAACTGCTCACTATCTGCCAGAAAGTACGGAAAAGCAGAAAAGTCTTCCTTCCAGAGTCTAAGATGAGCCCAAAAAAGCAAAGTAAGATTTTCCCTGCTATTAATACAGTATATTCTTAATTACTGCTGAATTCCTTTTGAGTGTAATTGGAGCAGTCCTACCTATAATTGATATTGTGTTTGGATTTTGTTTCTCTGCACAAATCATTGACTTTTTAAAAAATTTTTTAAACACTTGACACTTGAAAGAAGATGGTGCTTTGCCATATTTATTTTGAAGATCTGATCCCAATCATGTTGGTCACCAGCTGATTTCACTGATCCTTATCCTATTAATCAAACCGCTACTTTTATATAAACATTTTAAAATATTAAATTACTTTGACTGGAAGACTTTTCCCATTTTTCACAACATTTTCACAACTCTTTGACGTCACACCAAAAAAATAAATTTAAAAAATTAGCCTAGATGCACTCTCACTTTTCTCAATGATTTCATGACCTCCCAGAATTATCTTGTAATCCTTCAAACACTGGTCTAAAAACCCTATGCTGTGAACCATTGAACTTAACCTGACAACTATAGTGCACAGTTTTTTGAGAATGTTGCCCCCGGCATCCATACATCCATCCAGCCATTTTTTGACACTTATCTGGATTCGGATCACGGGGGCAACAGTCCAAGCTAAGAAACCCAGACTTTCCCCACCCCAATCACCTCCTGCAGCTCATCCGGGAGGACACAGAAATATTCCCAAGCCAGCTGACAGATATAATCTCTCCATTGAGTCCTGGGTCAGCCCTAGGGCGTCCTCCCAGTAGGACATGCTAGGAATACCTAGGAGACATCAAGGAGGCATCCTAGTCAATTGCCTTAACCACCTCAACTGGCTCCTTTCGATGTGGAGGACCCGCGGCTCTACTCTGAGCCCCTCTCAAATGATCGAGCTCCTCACCCCATCTATAAACTAATTTCTACCGCTTGTCTCTTCGACCTCATTCTTTCTGTCACTACCCAGAGTTTCTGACCACCCAATCCATCACTCGATCTCATGGTCCACTCTCCCCTCACTCGTGAACAAGACCCCGAGATACTCAAACTCCTCCACTTGGGGCAGCAACTCATCCCTCACCCGGAGTGTCACTCCAGCCTTTTCACCACCACAGTGGAGTCATATCAGCCCTTGAAAGTCTGATATGAGTGCTGACTTTCAAGGGCTTTAATGAAAGCATTAGGAATTACAGCCACTATTATACATACTTTTTCCCATTTTCAGAGGCTAAACCATAAATGGACCAAATAATATAATTTTAAATATAAGGACTCTTTTTAATATACGGATGAAAATCTTTCGTAGTCAATGACAGCCTAAAGTCTAGAACCCAAGGACATCACCACCAAACCACCAGCAGAGAAAAAAGGCAAAGAAAAGAAACAGAAGCAGAAAATTGCTGAACTAAAAACAGGGACACAAACACAATTTTTCCAAGACAGATCTCAAAGCGAAGGATCTGTAAAGACTGTATCACAAAATACCAACAACACAGAAGTTTTACTTGCAATGAATTGCTTCCACTGTATTGTGGTACTGATACCACTACTACTAACCAAGCTAACAGCATCTTATAAGTCGTGAACACTTATGTACATACTACATCATAAATTTTTTGTTTTAATAAATTTGTAATTTCAAGCAAACACTTTTGAACTTTTTCACTGTTGGGTATTGTGAAAAATAAATGTAATACATTTTGGAAGAAGTCTGTGGAACAAGTGGAGCTCTGTGAATACTTTTTGGATACACTGTAAGTCCACTTGTACATTTCAGTGCATCTCTGATGCTCACATCTAGTCTGGAAAGTGGTTATTTGCTTCCATTAGGAGCTCCTGAGTGTTCTTCTCTTAGTTTACTTTTTTCAGCCAGGACTTTACATCCTTATTCTTCTGTGACTGTGAAGCCTTTAATGCCCTTGTACATTTTTTTTAATGTTATGGCCTAAAATGTAACAGTCCAAAAATGCATTTATATTAAATACCCCCCCAATGCAAAAGCTTTGGAGCTTTTGCATGTTTCAAGTTCCTGTTTCTGAGGTTCTTGAGTGCTTTATATAAACCTCCCCAGTTATTAAACTTTACTGGAATATCACAACGTCTCTGGTCTTTAAAACATGTGTAAATATAGTAGCTATATAGTATCTAATATTTTTAACATTTACTTTTTTTACTTGTCAAATCATAACTGGCTTTGTTTTGTTAACACTTGTATTATTTGTGAATTTATTGTTTTCTCTGTTGGTTATATTCTACACCACAGGTGTTAGTAGATTGCTACCCACAGTAGGCATTTAAGTCAGACCAACTGTTTGTCAGATCCCAAGCGCTTTAGAGTCGATACATGTTTGTTGTTTTCCAATATCAGGGCTTAAAACAGGGACAAATTCTGTGCCCGAAATATATTTTGGACATGAATCGAAGCTGCTTGTGATTAGACAACAAACAAAACACCAATGGAAAAGACATGTAGAGGATTTTCAGAATCAGTTTTCTGTCTCTTGCTAAATGTTTATGCTTCAATTTGTACCTTTTCTGCATCACCAGATAGTGGAAATGTCTCTATTTACATAAAAGAAAGAAAGTGAAGTAGAATGCAGGAAGGATGAGACAAATATTTATTTTTCTGTAGAATACATTTTCTCATGATATAATCCCAGCTGAGCCAACACATCACTTATTTGAAGAGGTAACCTCTTTAATAATGCGTGTGTGGCCTTTATGTCATAGTAAATTGATTTATTTTCAATAATTTATTCACTTCTGGAGTTCAGCAAGATTTCTGTTCATGTCCAAAACTTTAGACACCTCTGTGTTTGGGTTGATTTTGAAGAGTCTTCACTGCATGAATAAAGATGACTGAAATCTAGAAGGGCATGCGAGGGCCTTAAGATTAGTTAGACACCAAGCAAAAAACTTATATGGGACTCAGACATCAAATATTGTAATGTTGTATCTGCTCGTCTTTCGGGCTTCTCGCTCTTCCATGGTTATGAACCTGCATGTAAAAGGGGAAGGGATGCTGCACCACTAAGGGCAACATGTCCCCACTTGTTATTGCTGTGTATAAGATGCTAAACTGCTAACACAAGCACAATGAATGATGGCCGTCGCACAAATCATGAACCATTTCAGAATCACAATGTGATTGTTGCCAAATGTAAATCCTCGCATTTACATTACATGAAAGGACCGTCCACAGAAAATGCATCACCCGCTGGTTCCTCAGTCTGATACAATTAGGCTGCTGGATTTCAAGTCAAACGCAACTTTCAAAGCTTCAAAGAATATCCAATACTCTTTGATGCTTGTTTTTTGACGCGTGTGGTTTCTTAACAGCAATATGCAATGTAATGAGTCTACTGATGTGAAACAATCGGCTAACTAGCCCATTTACATCACGATGATGATGTGAAAACAAAGAGAAGATCCCTGCTTCAGTGCATTTTTTCAAATTACTGCAAACTTTTTTACACCACAACATACACTTTTTTCAAAAATCAATTTTTTTCAAACAAAATGTAGTGTTCCTGGCTAGATTCATACATATGAGCAGATATTTTCTATGGGACAGTTAAAAAAAGAGAAGCAAGAATATTTACCACAGGCATAATTATATACAGTCAAATATCGTCCTATACTGACCTAAAACACCAGAACCAACACCAAAACACCAACCAAAACACTTAATCAAAACACCTCAGCCGAGGATATCTATTTCCTGTGGTTACCACTCAAATCGCAAAAAATATCCAGTAAAACCTCCTCCATTTTACTTTGTCTTACATGCTTGATATCTACATCGGGTACATCAGTGTGTGGACTGTTCGAAGGTTTTACCTGTAGGCTCACATGGTTGAAGCCACTGATGGTGTATTAACAGCCAGATGGTATAATAAGTTCATCAAAATGTAATGAAAGCCATCTCTACATGATCCAAATAAAGCCTGACGACATGAAACCTCCGTCTGATAATGTCAGATGTTACTTAACCTCCAATCATTGCTATATCAGTCAATAAATATTACAACATCTTCCAACTTAACTGGTTTAACAAACATGTCAGACGCATTAGGCAGACATTTAAATACAGTTTGACAGGTCAGCATATAGCCTAAGGTTTATTATCCTGCAAGCCGTAAGAAGGCTGTTCATGGCTTACCCAGACCCAGCAGGTCCACGGCTGGCTCAGTGCCTTTCTTAGGACTGCCTCTGTACTCTGCCTGTTGAGGAAAACAAAGAAAAAAGAGAAAAAAAATATAATAATGATATAAAAACATAATATTTGATTTGTTCATGCAGGGTATTTGATCACAATTATAACATTACTAGACTGTAGATGGTAATTACATCTATAGAGACTAAACCTTTTACCATTCTGTAGAACAATCCAATATTGATCCTTATTAAAAATACTAGATTGGATCATCAATGTGAGCCACTGGCCCTAAGATGAGCAATCTCCTTTTAATGCAGCTATAGTCTGCAAACCTTTTCTACTGCAAATTTGTCAGGATGACTTTTAGTTAATCATATCCTCATTATATGGGCCATCAAGTACATTCTGTGATTTCCACAGCAGAACCAAGAAGTTGGCATTTTGAGTCACCCTACTAACATGACCTCAAAAATTCTATTACATTTGATTTCATCTATGGGTCCTGAGGCCGTTTTGACTGCTAGGACACTACATGGAGTGCTTGATGCTTTATTGCTTTACTAGCCTGCATATATGCACAGGGGTGATGTAATATACATTCCTGCTGGCAGGATCAGTTGCTAAATGTTGTATTTCGCAAAGTGACGCAGTGAATCAGCATTTCAAGAACTAGAGAATGTTACCTTTCAAATAATGTCCTAAAAACTTCCTTTAAAAGTCTCCTCATATATAAGGTCTTGAATAATTAGCCCCACATCTTATCTTACATACCTCATTGTACTGTATCACCCCAATAGAGCACTTTGCTCTCAGTCTGCTGGCTTACTTGTAGTTCCTAGGGTACATAAAAGTAGAATGGCAGGCAGTGTAAGTAAGTATTCTAGTGTCATGCGAGGCAATCATTGTAAACAGGACAATGATTCCAAGCATGATGCGTGCTCAGTCATCCAAGTAAGGAAATTCCAGTGTGGAGACTGAGGAAGTGACTTGAATGAGTGACAAAAATGTTTCTCCGAAGAAAGAATCAACTTTCTGGAATGCCAAGAAAGTTGATCCTTGGCATCTAGGCTCAGGAAATAGAACAGGTTATACACTATTTGAAAGGCTCTTGGTCCGATCCCCTGGCTGCTCCAGTCTGCATGCCAAAGTACCTTGGGCAAGATACTGAACCCCAAGTTGGTCTCCGATGTGACCATCAGAGTATGAGTGGGTGAATGTTAGATAGAAACGAAGGGGACGTAGAAGACAGTGCTGGTATGAATAGGTGTCAATGGTTGAATGAGGCCTGCTGTATAAAGCACTTTGAGTAGTCGAGTAGAGTAGAAAAGCACTGTGTAAGAACCAGGCCAATTACCATTACCAACCACAGCAGCAATTCCAAAACAAAAGAAAAAGAAAAGAATCAAGGTGTTGGAAAATCTAAGCCAGGGGTCTCAAACTCCAGTCCTTGAGGACAAGTAACCTGAAACTTTTCCATGTCCCTGTTGCAACACACCTGAATAAAATTAGTAGGTCATTAGCAAGAGTATAGAACTTGACTGCATGCTGAAGTGGCAACCCCTAACCCTACTCAAGTAAATTTAAGTAAATGTAAGTGTTTGGAAAAATGTACTTCTAAAAGTACTTTGATTGCACCATGTTCATTCACTCATGAGCTGCTGTAACATGAATCAGATGGCTGAATTGCCACCTCAGCATGCAGTCAAGTTCTATAGTCTTGCTAATGACATACTAATTTTATTCAGGTGTGTTGCAACAGGGACACATGAAAAAGTTTCAGGACACCAGCCCTCGAGGACTGGAGTTTGAGACCCCTGACCTAAAGGTTCTCAGGAAATCTCAGGGAACACATTTCTAGGAAGATAACAGCTTGTGCCTGTCAGCTACTGGAAAAGACATCGATCAAGCAACCATGCAATACCTGATCTGTGTCCGTCTAGTGACCACAGACAAGGTTTTCATAATTAACGAGGGTCAAGATTCTCTGACCTGTGTGCATAAGCAATTAAATCCATTGTGCTGACACTTTGTTAATCATTGTCCACAAAAACAGTTTGACCTGCTACTGGTGTCTAAGCAACAACTCTGCTATGAAGGTATCACTCCCCTCTCACGTTCTGGCCATTACGTGCTCACAATTTTTGTGCAAAATATACCTCAGACTAATAATAAACACCTACAGAGCAATATACTGTAATGTTTTATCATCATAATTTAATTATGTTGCCAAATTCTTCAGTAAAGTTCAAGAATTTAATTATGTTTTGTATATTCTGTTTGTAACACAGGGGCTGGTGAACTAATGAATAACATGTCCAGCAGCCTGTCATTTTGCCTCTCGTGCTCTGCCTTTGATTTCCACCTGGGTTCTGTTTTTACACAGCAAGTCTGTAATCTAAATGCAGACTACGTACAACCCTGTGCTGTGATCCCATGGCACATCAAAGCACCTGTTTTGATTAATAAAATCTAAACATGTGACCTTTCCTTCTCTTTGAGAAATGAGATGAAGAGGTTGCTTAGGTGCATGCTAAAAGCATGAAATGCCTATCCAGAAAAAAAAAACCTGTTGGCTATATTAAAGAACATTTATTTTTTAATACATGTGATGCTTTTAGTGAAGTCATAGTTGCCGCGTTTCACTCATGTAGCAGAGGCAACAGAGAGAAGGTCACATTACTGAAAGGTCTCTGTATGAAGCGTGTGACTTATAATGAATGTCTTATACCTCCTCCCCTATAACCTACAGAATGAAGCTTTTGTACAGTAGTTTTTGGATCTTTCTCAAAGTAAAAAATCAACACATTTACACCCACAACATATTGGGTGTGCACAGTTAAGAAAGTGTATGAAAATAATTCTTGTTTCCTTATTTACACACCTGTTTTGTCACTTGGGTGGATAAAAAACAAACAAACAAAAACAGCTATACTACTAATACTTTCAGCAAGGGATTCTACTGAACGAAGTTGCCATCATCCCCATATTTCACAAATTAACACATCTTGCACCTCTGTGCCATAGTAGGCCAATTACCCTGCTTTGGGTGCAGCTGTAAAGAACTGCTATAATCACTTTGAGCCTTGGCTGTGGTTGAATGAACAAATTAGCTGTAGCATGCTTTGGGTTTAAATTTTCTCCACAGTGGATAAGATGAAAAACATGAAGGAAACTATCTTCTAATAATAATAATCATTTCATACAACAATGTAACAAATAATGTAAGTAACACATGTAACAACTAATTAATATAAGTAACAAGTAGTTAATATAAGTAACATAGTTAACAATAAGCTAATGTAATTAATGTATGTAACAACAAATCAGCATAAGTAATAACAAATTAATGTCAGTAGCATGCACCCACAAATTTGTGTAAGTAGCAGCAAATTAATGTAAGTAATGTCCGTTACAACAACTTAATGTAAGTAGCAAATGTCACATCTAATTAAATAACACACAACTCTAATTCACAAATTTAGTACAACCAAAGTGGCAACATCAAGGGTTTTTAAAGGTCAGTACACAAGTGCAAAACAGAGAAAAAGAAAGGAAAAAATTTTCTAATGACATGGCCACATCATACCAGTTACATAAGTGAGAAGGTATCCATACATTCACATTTAAAAAAATAAAAAATGATATTTGGTAATTGTACAAAAGGAGGAAGTCTGTGCTTTAGTTTTACCATATACCAATTAGTAACTGTTCATGTGTATACAGTCTATGCATGCATCTTGCTAAGCAAGCATGCTCACATTAGCTGATAACTTAGCACCCCATGCTCTAGTCCAAATATGCCCATGTTCTCCTTTTTGTACAGTCTGTGGTTATTGAAGCAATGTACGTTCCCAGAGTGGTTTTAGAACTTAAAGCAGCTGAGCTACCATCCCTCATACAGTGCATCTTGATCATCGCCATTTTAATTCTTTGTAGTTTGTTTAGCTCATTGTCACCTGCAAAAGTACTTCAGCTTGTCAAGTCAGAACTGTCCCAACCAACCTGTCTACCTGGACTTTTTACTGAAAACACATCCAGATGCTTCATCTTTTGAATTTTTCTGTTGCAAACTATTTTTGTTGTGTACTACATGTTTGAGAAATTTGTTTTAGTAATAAGTTGATCATTACTTCTATTAAGATGTCCAGACCAGTTTTACTAGTTTAATATCAAATTAATGCGGCTTCTTTATTTAATTTAGTTTAGTTTTACTTTAGTTCGATGTTATGTTTCTTTAAGAAAAACACGCGTTAACATAATGATTTTATAAGTAATCAAACTGCACTTTTTCAAAGATGTGAACTAAAAATAGATCAATTCTGTTGCAACTAGGAAACAATAACTTACAGTCGGTCAACTGGCCTAAGAAATTTGCCGACAGCTGAGGCTAAAAGTAGACAATAGACATGCTGTCCACAATTTATGTGAAGGAAATTTGTTTGGTAACACAGAATATGAATAACAGAAAAACGTTAGTCATGCAAGCCTTGTCTGGAAGGATGTGAATACCTGAACTATAATGCTTCATTTTCCAGATTTTGTGTACTAGCATTTTTTTTAATTTTTTTTTTAGATCTACCTGTTTGAATAGATTGACTGGTCTCTGGGGGGTGATTAAAGAACACAATAGTAAATAGAGATATGTGTTATTTTCATGGACAGCAGACGGAGAACAATGGACCAGGAAGACAGAGGCTTCTATGTAACTGAGGCAAATATGCTGCCAATTGAAAGACCCTCTTCTCATTTAATTCTCATCAGAGAGCTGAAAGAACTTCCTGTATTTGAGACTCTTTCAAGTCTGATCCAC
Source organism: Etia nguti (assembly GCA_015106755.1). Classification (NCBI taxonomy): domain Eukaryota; kingdom Metazoa; phylum Chordata; class Actinopteri; order Cichliformes; family Cichlidae; genus Etia; species Etia nguti. The sequence goes on from VUQG01043195.1 coordinate 15,537, forward strand.
TAAGAAACAACACATCTGGTTTGTTATGTTACCATTAACCAACTGCAGTCTAATTCAGTCAAAAAAACCCAAACAAAAACATAAAATAAAATAAATCTGTATGCCCCATTGGTTAAAATGAACACTTCTGTCAGATTATTGACTTTATAGACATTTTTTAAAGCCTGTTTCGTTTACACTAGCATGCAAGCAAGAATCTCTGTACCGGGTTGAGGAAAGGCCAGGGTGTCAGGTGGAGGGAAGGCAGCTGTGGACACAATTGTCCAGATCATAACAGAAAACAGGACTTGGTTCCTGCTAGAAAAACACAAGTTGTTTAGTCATTAAGAAAGGGAGTATGAGTCTTCTTGGCATGACTCCCGAACAATGTGGGATCTTAATGTTTTTTAGGCTAAAGAATATGACAGATAGGATATTATAAGGAATTCTTGCACTGAATTCTGTGGCATGAACTTAAATGCTGAAGGAGAAGGTGAAGGGTTTTCCAAGAAAGAGCAAAGTGGTGCTTGAAAATCATGTTTAATGCCTGCAAGATTTTGGAGCGAAGTCGGTGTGAAGTCGCTCTTCAGAAGGGTGCCAGCAAACAAAGACCGTCACATGCATCTGCAGCTCATATCTCTGCAGTGTTCT